>JAJIBD010013297.1:0-35284 GCA_021461705.1 Cryptotis parvus | reverse complement strand
ACTCCTGGCTCCGCACTCAGGAATTACTCCTGGCGGTGCTCGGGGGACCATATGGGATGCCGGGATCGAACCTGGGCTGGCATGGGCGGCTCTGTGCAAGGCAAACACCCTACCCGCTGGACTATCGCTCTGGCCCCAGGATTTAGTTCTTTTTTTTTTTTTTTTTTTGGGTCACACCCGGCAATGCTCAGGGGTTTCTCTTGGCTCTGCACTCGGAATTACTCGTGGCGGTGCTTGGGGGACCATATGGGATGCCAGGGATCGAACCCTGGCAGGCATGGGCCTGTCGTATGCAAAGCAAATGCCCTACCCGCTGGGCTATCGCTCCGCCCAGGATTTAGTTCTTGTTCTGTGCTCTAGGATTACTCCTGGTGGGCTTGGGGGATGGAATGCTGGCCATCAAACCCTGGTGGCCATGTGCAAGGCAAGCACCCTACCTGCTGTACTATCTATCACTCTTCCTAAAATTACGTTTTAAGACTGTAGTACCTTTACCAGTAAAATCCTTATGAAGGCAATATAGGATGAAACAAAAAATCAGGAATTTGGCAGTGAACAGATGAAAAACTGGAATTTGTCTTCCTGTGAATCTTGACTGAACACAGGTTCTCACTGGGTGAAGGCTCCTCGTTGAGTGTCTGTGACATTTTTTTTGTTTTGGCTTTTTGGATCACACCCAGCAATGGTCAGAAGTTGCTCCTGGCTGTGCACTCCATAATTACTTCTGGCAGTGCTTGGGGAACCATATGGGATGCCAGGGATCAAAACTGGGTTGGTTGTGTCCAAGGCAAAAGCCCTCCCCACTGTACTATCACTCCGGCCCCTGTAGCACCTTCTAGGTGACCAGACTTGTGATTTCTGTGGGTGTCACTGTGGGAGCGCTTCTGCGTTCTTGGCACTTCTTCCTGGCTCACCATCCTTCTGTGGCTTGGGGTCCAGTGCGGGCTCTCTTGGGCCCATTTCTAGCCCCATGCCTCCAGCCCAGCTCACTGTGCAGCCTTGCCCTCTCCTTTCTGCTCTAGACCCTGTGTTCTCAGTAATTGTTCTCTCTTTCTGTCTCAATTTGCCCTCACCCTGTATCAAAAACTACTTAAAAGATCATTTGGACATACAGATTCAAGCCAGTTGGAAACTTTGCTGGTTCTGTGGGTGTTGGGAGGTCTTTTAGTACTGGTGCTGTTGTTTTCTTTTTCTCTTTTTTTTTTTTTTTTTTTTGGGTCACACCCGGCAATGCTCAGGGGTTACTCCTAGCTCTGCACTCAGGAATTACTCCTGGCGGTGCTCGGGGGACCATATGGGACGCCGGGGATCGAACCGGGCCGGCACAGGCCGGCCGCGTGCAAGGCAAATGCCCTACTCGCTGGGCTATCGCTCCGGCCCTGGTGCTGTTGTTTTCTGAGGATGCTTGTTCCTACAGAATAATTTGAAATTGGACTTTGCATGTGACTAATGAAAGGCTATAGAGAATCTGGGTTGTGTTAAAGTCTGCTAAAGAGTATTGATTATTTTGCTTTCACCTTTAGTTGAATTGAAGGCACAGAATTTCAGTTTCCTGTATTCTAATGGCACCTGCAGTGTGTGTGTGTGTGTGTGTGTGTGTGTGCGCGTGTGTGTGTGTGTGTGTCTGTCTGTCTGTCTGTCTGTCTGTCTGTCTGTGTCTGTGTGGCTTATGGAGAGAATGTTGGCTGCCTTCTCAGGGTTCCTCATCCTCATGCATCGGGATCTTCTGCTCTCAGTCCTAGGGCCCTCATGCTGTTGATGGAGTGTCTGTATTTCTGGGTCTGAGACAGTCCTCAGGCCAAATGCCTTAGCCAGAAACCTCCCTGTTCTGACCCTTCCCTTCTAGTTCTCTGTGGTAGTGCTAGCAGCACTGCCTACACTGCCTCCCTTTTCGGCATTTAAAAAATTTCATCTAAAAATTCATCTAACATTTCCTATGTTTATTCAGTAGAAAGTACTTGATCATTACTGGACAAAGAATCCTTACAACTGTCTTTGTTTAAAAAAAGTTTTGTTGCGGAAATGATACGTGTTCAGTATAGAAAGATTTGAGAATACAGAAGTGTGCACACACACAAAAAAATGTTAGCTACGAAATCAAAAAGTATATTCCTGGAAAGAGTTGCTAAATAAAGAAGAAAGCACCATCAAAAAAAAAAGAAGCATACACACACACAAATAAAAGTCACCTGTAACCCAGTCCTCAGAGATGACACTGTTCACACTCTTACCAAGTCATGCTTTTCCTTCCTACCTCCCTCTCTCCTCCTGTCATCCTTCCTTCCTTTCCTCCCCCACTTTTGTTAAATATGAATGGAAGTGGTTATTCTATCACTCTGGAGCCTTTTCCTGTAAGTGAAAGCTGCCCGCCTCCAGAACGCCCCTTTTAGGGTAGGCAGCAGAGTAGAGTGCTTGTCCCTCTGGCTGCAGGGGTCACGTGGCCTCTTCTGACCTGGAGCAGTCACTGGGATTAGGAATCAGTACTGATTTATTTAAGATACCTGCCTAAGGGAGAGTAGATACATGGGATTGTTTACAAAAATTAGCAACTAGAATGTTAAACATCATCCTTAACGTTTACTCTAGCAGCAAGGATGGTGTATGGATCGGAAAACTGTACTCCAGGTGTAGCTTTTTTTTTTTTTTTCTCTTTGGGTCATACCCAGCAATGCTCAAGGGTTGCTCCTGGCTCTGCACTCAGGAATTACTCCTGGAGGTGCTCAGGGGACCATATGGGATGCCGGGATTGAAACCAGGTCAGCTGCATGCAAAGCAAATGCCTTTCCTGCTGTACTGTCACTCGGCCTCATGTAGCCAATTTTTGCCTCTGCCGATAGCGTTTCCTTTAAGCATTAAGTGTGGATGGTATATGCACGTGCGCCGCACACACACATGCACACACATTTCAGTCCTCTATGCCAGGTAGGTGCTGACTACAGAAATAATGCCTTGAAGAGCATGAGTTATGTCGCTCTCTGGGACCGTGATGGCAGTGTCCAGAGAAGCTTGCTGCCTCTCTCTGGCCCAGGAGGCTGGCTAGGGAGGCGGTGCTGCCCTGTGTGGCTGCAGGGACAGTCTGAGCACAGCTCCAGCTCCTCAAATCCAGAAAATGGCTTTTGCAATTCTTTTTTCCCCCTCAAAAGGTAAGTCAGAGCTTTCCGGTTTTTTTTGGGGGTACATATATATATATTTATGTAAATAATTTGGGCATTTAAATACGTCTCATGAAAAAGGGAATGAGGACAGTGTCGGGAGTAATTATGCGACTCTTTGGATTTTGGAGCAGGCAGAGTGTGCCGCAGGCAGTACTCGGGCTTTTACTGGGTCTTACTATTCCTTGGTGGTGCTCAGGGGGTCTCTGAGGTTCCAGGGACTGAACCAGGGTTGGCTGCATGCAAACAAGCACCTTAACTCCTGTGCTCTCTCTCTCTCATCCCAATGAGGAAACTTTTGACTTTGAGTCACTCTTATAATTCACTTAACCATCAGTCTCATTTCTTCTCTCTTTTTCTAGCAGCAAGCCCTCACAGGAGCCCTGGTGGCAGGGGCTGGAAGTGCAGCAGCAGCGGAGACAGACCCCTTTAAGAGGCAGCAGGCAGGACCCCCAGCAGGTATGTCTGGGCGCATAGGCCCAGGTGGCTTGAGCCTGTTGGTTTCTTACTGTGGGAATCATTGCATGGCACGTGTACACCCTGCTCTGGGCTACACCCTGCTCACGTCTAGTGGGGGCCCCGCTCTTTCCTGCTTGGAAAGTTAATTCTCCGGTGGGTGATTGTCCGCAAACCCGAAATGTTATGTGACTGTTTCTGTTACAAGTCTGTCAGATGAATCCATGATCTCATTTTGATGTTCTGTGTGCATTTGCAGGCTCTTTCGTCATGATATGGTTCATTGTAAAGTTTCCTTCTTTTTTGAATTCTCATTTATTTGCTAAAGTGGATTTCCCCCTGTAAATTATCGACGTGCACGTTTTATGTAAACAAGACAGTTTAGAATGCTAGTATATCTACTGGCTTGGTATTGCCTGTCCCTAGAGGTAACTGCCACTCGTGGTGTGAGTTGTTTTTTTTTTTTTTTTTTTTTTGGGCCACCTCAGACAATGCTCAGGGGTTACTCCTGGCTCTGCACTCGGGGATTATTCCTGGGGATGCTCGGGGAACAATGTGGGGTGCCAGGGATCGAGCCCAGTTCAGCTGTGTGCAAGACACACGAGGCCCTGCTTCTGTACTCTCTCTCCTGCCCTTTATGTTGTGATTTTCACAGACTCCTTGTTTTGTAGGGGAAGTGGCTACACCCGACAGTGCCAATGGGTCATTCCTGGTGGTGCTTAGGAGTGTGCTTTGCCACACTACCTTGTGGTGCTGGGACTTGAACCTGAAGCACCACATGCAAAGCCCACATGTTCCAGCGGTTTGAGCCGTTCCGTGGCCTTCACAGTGATCTCTGACCATGTAGAAGCATTGCCACTATACTTTTCTGGAAAAAATTGGCATGTGGTCATAGATATGCTGTCATATCTTTGACAAGTAGTGGCTTAAGCACTGTGGCACTAGGTCAGGTGGAAGAGCACACGTGAGTCACCCGGAGTTCTGTCTCGAGTACTGCATGGTCCCCTGTCCAAGTGTTGTCAGGTGTGGCATCAGTGACCCAGACTAAAATGAGTGACATACAAGACCAAATCTCCTAGACAGAAGCCTCATTCATTTTGTGGGCTCTCTTATAACTCATTTTATGGTTAGTTTGTTACTTATCTGACTCTTGTGTTCATTAGTGATTGACTTTTTGTTATAATCAAGATAGGATCAGATAACAAATCTCATTCTCCCCCTTACAAATTACAAGTTTGTCAGTATCTGTCTGCAAGGAAACACTTGCAGAAATGCAAGTAGGCAGATCAAAGACCATCATGCAGTTATGTATCTTGGTGATGCTAGATGCTTTACAGAATAGGCAAGGCCAGTTTTCATGCCTACCAATCAATAGTTTCTGGGCATTGTATAGCGAATGATCCACCTTCCAGCCTTCGTGAGTAGGATAGTGACCATCTGAACCTGTCCCCTGTGCTAGCTATGTGCTCTGCTCCTGTTGTCTCTCTGGTGCTAAGATCTCATTTAATTTGTAAGAGCTTTCTATATTGAATAAATCAGCCTTCTGCTTATTGTGTTATGTGGCAAATATTAGATTGTTGCTTGTTCTTTTCCTTTTTAGGATGCTTTTTCTTATGTTTGCAAATTTTTAATGTAAAGAAATATTTATCGACCTTATCTTTTATGGCTTCTGGATTTTGATTCATGCATTCAGCTATCTTCCTGTTCAAAGATTATAAAACACACATTTTATCTACTACTTTGTGGTTTTATTTTTACACCAAACTGCACCTTTTCTGAAAATTATTCTAGAGCAGTCTAAGAGACCTCGGCTTGAAGTGGGTCACCAAGGGGTAGTTTTCCAGCACCCAGGGGTGAATACAGGAGTCCCTCTTCAGCAGTTAATGCCGACAGTCCAAGGTAAGACCCGGCTCCAGAACTCCGCCCCTTTAGCCCAGCAAGGCGAGTGCAGAAAGGGCCGCAACCCACACTGTGGAACCGGGTGGCCCAGGTGGTGTGTGTGCAGACCTGTTCTGCGAGGGGGTTTCTCTGAGCCCTGTTAGTGCAGCGTGGCCACTCCTGGAGATTGCTCTGTGTCCCTGCACTGGCCACACTCCTGTTCTTGAGCCCCTCCAGCTGGGACTTGTGTGGTTCTTGTCCTGCTACCGCAGCTGGACACCTGTTCCTGTACTCCACTGTCTTGCTTCATGCTAACTTGCAAAGATTGGCCACCTCTCCTTCCTTCTTGTATGCTCACTTACAGCTTGAGATCTGATATAAATTTCCCACCAGTTAAGTTTAAATGTGTGTGTGTGTGTGTGTGTGTGTGTGTGTTAGAGAGTGAGAGCGAGCGAGAGAGCGCAAGAAAATGAGTGACTAATGACGGTGATAAGCATCCGTATGTGAAGTCTGCCCTCTCACTGGTGCACTGTTCCTGGGCTCTGGGGTCAGTTCTGGTGGACTGCTTGCTGTTTTGCAGGAGGAATGCCTCCTGCCCCTCAGGCCACTCAGCTGGCAGGACAGAAGCAAAGTCCGCAGCAGTACGACCCCTCCACAGGGCCTCCCTGTGCAGAATGCAGCCAGCTTGCACACGCCGCCACCTCAACTTCCCGGCAGGCTGCCCCCCGCCGGCCATCCTGCTGCGCCTCTCCCATCCACACTGCAGTTCTCACAGCAGATGGCAGAGCCGCAGACCCAGCTCCAAGTCCCAGTGAAGACTCAGCAGCCAAATCCCCTGGTCCCTGCACCGCCTCCCAGCCAGCTCTCCACGGCCCCTCCGCCTCCCGCCCAGCCAGGCCTGCACATGCCGATGCCCGGAAGGCACACATGCAGATATCACGAGCTTGCCTCCCAGCCTCAGGTACGGGACATGGGAGGTGTGAGAGGTGAGAACAGAAGCTGGCCTCTGTTTGCCTGTCTCAGCCATGAGGGACTCCTTCCAGCAGGGCTTCCTAGGAGTCTTCACCCACAAGCTTCACAGACAGGAGTCCCCTGGTTGGATCCCTAGATTACTGCCAGAGGGAATTTCTTGGTGTTTCTAGGGCCCAGCACAATTTAGCTGGGTCCCACCCTCAGCTCTGGCCCTCGGGGGTAGTGCTATGGCTTTGCACATGCTTTGCACTGGGGAGGCCTAGGTTGGAGCCTGAGCACTGCTGGGTGTGACCAAAAAAAGTGAACACATAATTTTCAGGATTTGGGAGATAAGAGATAGTACTGTATGGTCCCCCAAGACGGTGGGAGCAGATACGATGGTCTTGCCACCCCTCGAACTGCTGGGTACAGCCCAATAAAACACACCTCCTCCAGTTGAAAAAAAAAATACCGGATCTGGAGCAATAGCACAGCAGGGAGGGCGTTTGCCTTGCACACAGCCGACCCGGTTTGATCCCGGCATCCCATATGGGTCCCCCCAAGCACCACCAGGAGTAATTCCTGAGTGCAGAGCAGGAGTAACCCCTGAGCATTGCCGGGTGTGACCCCCCAGAAAAAATACCCCAAAGGATATTACTTAGTTTATTTGTATTTGTTTGTTTGATTTTCTTTTTTTTTTTTTTTTTTTTTTGCTTTTTTGCTCTTTTTGGGGGTCACACCCGGCAATGCTAAGGGGTCATTCCTGACTCTGCACTCAGGAATTACTCCTGGCAGTGCCTGGGGATCATATGGGATGCCGGGACCGAACCCGGGCTGGCAGAGGCCCGCCACGTGCAAGGCAAACGCCCTACCCGCTGGGCTATCGCTCCGGCCCCTGATATTTCTTTATTGTTTTTGGGCTTCACCTGGTTATTCTCAGGCACGGCTCAGGGATCTGAACGTATGTGGTATTGAGGATCGAACCCAGGTCAGCTGTACCCCCTCCAGCCACAGACAATAGGAGTTAGAAAAGCTCTCCAGGTGATTCAAACCAAAAGCAAAGTTTGAGAACCTCTGCCTTTTTTTTTGCTTTTTGGGTCACACCCAGCGATGCTCAGGGGTTACTCCTGGCTCTGCACTCAGGAATTACTCCTGGCGGTGCTCGGGGACCATATGGGATGCTGGGGATCGAACCAGGGCGGCACAGGCCAGCCGCATGCAAGGCAAACGCCCTATCCGCTGGACTATCGCTCCGGCCCCTGAGAGAACCTCTGCCTTAAGGGAGGCTTATTTAGCCCAGGTTTACTAAGGAGTTGCAGGCTAATCTCACTCGGTTCTAGCAGTAATCAGTGTTAGCAAGGTAACAGCTCAGAGTGCCGCTGCTGCTCCTGCTCCTAGGGTAGAGAGCTGTGCAGGCTCCTCCCCCTCTTCCCTCTGACAGGCAGGTTCTGTCGTGGTGAGTTTTTTCTTTTTGGGTCACACCTAGCATAGCCATGTTCAGGGGTTACTCCTGGCTCTGCACTCAGGAACTACTCCTGACAGTGCTTGGGTGACCGTATGGGATGCGGGTACCGAACCCAGGTCAGCCAAGTACAAGGCCCTGCCCACTGTGCTATCACTCCAGCCCTGTCGCTGTGAGTTTGGGTGGTATTGAGAGGGCCTTGGAGGTAGTCTTCTGGGCCACCTGGACTGGGTGTCCGCTGGTCTTGGCTAGGGTGCCGCCTCACCCGTAGATGCTCTCTAAGGGTACCTCACCCGCAGCACGCTTCCCACTTGGAACGGGCCCCTCTCTGGGTACCTTGATGTGCGTGGCCAGGTTCGTGTAGCCGACGCCACCTCTCCTGCCAATGGCTCTACCCAGATACCTTTGCTGACATGGAGTGAACTGCTTTAGGCCCTAAAGAGAGGTGGACCCTTGAGCCAGAGCACAGAGGGGTGACGGCCTGCACCATTGTCACCGGATGTCAGTCATGTTAGACTGACCCACCTTGGAAACCGGCTTCTCTTACTCTGGAATTCTGTAGGAGTAGCCGAGGCTTAGCAGCCAAGTGGCTTCTGGCCAGTGGAGTGAATCTCCTGAATGGCAGCGAAATAATAGCTCCTTTACTCAGTGTCTGTCAGGCCTCAGATGCTGTGATGAGCCCTTTCTTGTGGTCATTTCTTCTAGCAGCCTGTGGGGCAGTGGTGGAGCCTTTACTGTCCCTGTCCTTTTTTTTTTTTTTTTTTTTGCTTTTTGGGTCACACCCGGCAATGCTCAGGGGTTTCTCCTGGCTCTGCACTCAGGAATCACTCCTGGTTCGGGGGACCATATGGGATGCCGGGAATTGAACCCGGGCCGGCACAGGCCGGCCGCGGTGCAAGGCAAACGCCCTACCCTCTGGGCTATCGTTCGGCCGCGAGTCCCTGTCCTTCTAAAACCAAGACTGAGGCCACAGCAGGGGCAGGTGCCCCGCGCAGGAGGCTGTCGCTTGGTGGATGGGCCTCCAGGCCTTGGTTTTTTCCTCTCTCAGCCACCCTCAGATTGAGTTGAATGAAGCGGCAGGTGTCTCCGGTGTTGTGTAGGGCTCTGCTGCGGCTCAGGCTGCTCCTGCAGAAGCTGCGCAGCTTGTTACTTGCAGTCTGGGGTTGGCTGGCAGACTCTGGAAAGAAGTACCGGTGGAGGCTTACAGGCTTTCGCTTGTGTGCACCCTGCAGTTTCCACTGCGCTTCCTGAGCCGCACCCTAAGCGAAGAGCAGTCACCACCAGTCTGCTGGTGGTGCTATGCTGTGACTGGGCCTCTGTCCTTGCCCTGGAGGGAGGGAGGACGGCGCTGCAGGCGGAGGGAGAGCACGTCCTCTCCAGCCGCACGCTCAGCCTGCGCTCCCCTGCCCTCCCCCTGCTCCCCGCTCCCCCAAGTCCAGTTCTTGGTGAGCACTGCACTGGCTTCAGCCCAGGCTTAGGCACCTCCTGGCTTGCAGGCTTCTGTTCAGGCGTAGTGCAGGAGAAGGGCTTGCATCTTGCAGTCTACCTACCCTCGGCAGTGTACAGAATCTGTGTCTGCCTGCCAGAGAAAGGTATGAGGTTAGCACTGGTGTTTCCAGAAGACAGAAGCTGAAGTTGAACATTTGAAAATAGCCAAGAGATAGAGGAAGAAAGAGAAGAAAGATAGAGGAGAGAAAAGAGATAAAGAACCTGCCATGAAGGCAGGCTAGCGGAGGGGGAGGGGAAGTGGGGACATTGGTGGTGGGAGATGGGTGCTGGAACACTGTATAACCGAAACATCTCGTAATTGTATATCTCACAACGGTGTAGTAAAATATTTATATAAAATAATAAAATAAAAAGAGCCAATGGGACTGGAGTGATAGTCCAGCAAGGAGGGCGTCTGCCTTACATGCAGCCAACCCGGGTTCGATCCCCAGCATCCCATACATAGGGTCCCCCAAGCACTGCCAGGAGTAATTCCTGATGCAGAGCCAGGAGTAACCCCTGAGCATTGCCGGGTGTGACTCAAAGAGAAAAAAAAAAGAGCCATTGGGGGCCAGAGTGATAGTACAGAGGGTAGGGCATTTGCCTTGCATGTGACTGACCCAGTTGCATGTGGTTAAATTCCTGGTATCTCATTTGGTCCCCAGCACCACCAGGAGTAAGTTCTTGCTTGAGAGCCAGGAGTAATCTCTCCCCTTATCATCACCAGGTGTGACCCAAAGAGCAAAAGCGAAAGAGCCAAAGTTGTGCTTTAGCTAGAAGAGCACAGGCCTTGCCTGTGGGGAATCCTGGATGTAGTCCCACTATCATGTGCAGGTCCTCATTCCCCAGTATACAGTTACAGTCTTGAAACACAAAAGCAGGGGGCGGGAACCAAAAGGCCCAGCGTGGGATGAGGTACCATGTTCTGTGAGCTCTCCTCTTCGGTGTTTTGGGAAGCAGAATTTGTTACTGTTCTTGTATACAGGATCAGTAGTGTGTGTTTTCCATAGTCTGTATTTGCCTGTGTTTGTGTCCCTGAGGGGCTTAGGGAGTGATACCGTGTCTGTAGTGATACCATCTCTGTAGTGATACCATCTCATTAGTGATACCATCTCTGTAGTGATACCGTCTCATTAGTGATACTATCTCTGTAGTGATACCATCTCTGTAGAGATACCATCTCTGTAGTGATACCATCTCTGTAGTGATACCATCTCATTAGTGATACCATCTCTGTAGTGATACCGTCTCATTAGTGATACCATCTCTGTAGTGATACCATCTCTGTAGTGATACCATCTCTGTAGAGATACCATCTCTGTAGTGATACCTTCTCTGTAGTGATACCTTCTCTGTAGTGATACCGTCTCTATAGTGATACCGTATCTGTAGTCATACCTTCTCTGTAGTGATACCTTCTCTGTAGTGATAATCTCTGTAGTGATACCTTCTCTGTAGTGATAATCTCTGTAGTGATACCGTCTCTGTAGTGATGCCGTCTCTGTAGTGATGCCGTCTCTGTAGTGATACCGTCTCTGTAGTGATGCCATCTCTGTAGTGATGCCGTCTCTGTAGTGATGCTGTCTCTGTAGTGATGCCGTCTCTGTAGTGATGCCGTCTAGTGATGCCGTCTCTGTAGTGATACTGTCTCTGTAGTGTGTGTTTCCCATAGTCTGTATTTGCATGTGTTTGTGTCCTTGAGGGGCTCAGGGAGTGATACTGTTTCTGGCCATTGCCAAGCACTGAGCTATGTCTCCTTTTCTCTTTGCCAGACGGTGGTGCCAACAAGGCCAGCTGTGGACTCTGCTCAGCCCTGCCAGCGCCCCCTGCCAGCTTCCTCTGCTCCCTTGTCCATTGCTCCTGGCAGTGCCTCCGGCTCAGGACCCTCCCCTGCCCGGGCCTCCCCTGTGAATAGACCTGCAGCGACCAGCAAGTCACTGTCTCCGGTTACCTCCCGGGCTCCAGGGACAGCACTCTCTGCTCCCCCAAACCACAGAGCCCAGCTCAGAATACTGGCCCACCCCCAGACACTTCTCAGGATAAGCTGGCAGAACAAATCGCACTGGTACGCTTACTTTGAGAACCATTTTGAAGTGCTTGAGAAGAAAGTTGGTTTCATTTTTGTTTTGTTTGGCTTTTTATGTCACACCTGGCGAGGCTCAGGAGTTATTCCCAGCCGTGCAGTCAGGAATTACGGGGGGACCACATGGGATGCTGGGGATTAAACCCAGGTTAGCCACCTGCAAGGCAAATGCCCTTCCCACTGTACTATTGCTCTGGCCCCAGAAGAAAGTAAAAGTGTGTTCCAACGTGTAGTTCATGTTTGGTTTTTGTGCCAAAGGGGGTCAGAGTTGATGATTGAGCAGTGGACCTGGTTTTAGTCAGTGGGTCAAAGATAACCGGCTGTCCTTGAAGCTTCCCTGGTGGAAGTGCCACATTTTGTCATTGGAAGTCAGGCTGCTGTCACCTCAGGTAGCTGGGTATGGGTTTCTGGCCCTGACGAGGCCATCCTGCCAGTGCAACAGGCTCTCTGCCCGTAAGGTTTGTGGAGGACTAGACATTCATTCTGTTGAGCTCTGTTGGGGAATAAAAAGGGACGTCACAAGTTGGGCTGTCTGCGGAAGAACCCGGCGTCTGCCGTAACTGGGTCTCACCACGCTCGTGTGCCTGTCTCATCGACTTGAGCCCTTTCTTCCCCCCTGTGAATTACCCCAGGCCCTGTTTGGAGTTATATGGCAATAGGGATTCTGCATGCAGATTCGGAACCTTGCCAACCATTTCCAGTAGTTTGAAAGCCGTCTCCAGGCTCTGCTTCTTTCACCCCAGAATGCAGCAGGTGCCACGAGAACTGCAGCTTTCACCTTCCTCTGAGAGGCGGCTTAAAAGTCCTTCAGCCTGAGCTTCCAGGGAGGGTCTCTGGCCCCCAAGGACCTTTGTAACCTGTGCTGGTGAGACTTTTAACAGGTTTCATGTCCCCTTAGGAAAATCAGATTCACCAGCGAATCGCAGACTTAAGGAAAGAAGGCTTGTGGTCCCTCCGGCGGCTGCCCAAACTGCAGGAGGCCCCCCGCCCCAGGTCACACTGGGATTACCTACTGGAGGAGATGCAGTGGATGGCGCGGACTTCGCCCAGGAGCGCCGGTGGAAGATGGCTGCGGCCAAGAAGGTGGGTGTGCCGAGGCCGCTCCTCCTGCTGCTGTCTTCAATCCATCTCCTGTGGCAGAGAGCACTGGGCAGGACTTCCTGGGGCTGGGTCTGGGTGAGGTTTGAGGACCTTTTCTCGTCCGTCTTGCCTGACAGTTGGGGTGCTTGCATCTGTGGCCTGTGTTTCGTCCCCAGGAATTAAGTGTGGCTTCACTCTGACAGTTGAGGTGACGCCCATTACAAATGGGGATCTATGTCTGCTAACTGGAGATGATGGTGTGAAAGGGATATGGTTCAGTGTAGCAGGGAGCGCTTTGTAAAACAGCCAGCAAGCATGTTGGTGGCTGTTTAGGCTAGTGTCTGAGTTTCTCCTAGAGCACCACCGAAGCTCTTAGACATCGGACATAGTATCAAGTCAATCCTGGAACTTGTATTTCCCAGCTGGTCAGAACTGTTGCCCGTCATCATGAGGAAAAGAAGCTTCGGGAGGAAAGAGGGAAGAAAGAGGAGCAGAACCGTCTAAGACGCATCGCTGCATCCACTGCTAGAGAAATAGAATATTTCTGGTCAAATATTGAGCAGGTAATTATGAGCTTGTCACAGGGTACTGCAAAATGAAGTGCTAGGTGAGGTTCTGCCCCTAGGGGCCACCCAGAGCCAGCACAGCTCCCTAAGGCCTCTCCAGAAGGATGGGTCTGTTCTTCCCTGTGTGAGGAGTCAGGCTTCAAGAGAGGGATGCTCGGAAGCCATCTTGAAGGCTCTTTTTGAGAAAGCCTCTTTATTCCAGTCACTTCCTGCTACCTGTTTTGCTCTGAGGGCCCTACCTAGTAGAGCTTGGGAATGGAAATGGGGTGGCAACATGCAGGGTGGGCACCCTAATGTCTGTACTATCTCTCCAGCCCCTCCTGTTTCTTTACAGTTTTCATCTTGGGCTCGCAGGGAACTCCATAGTTGAGCAAAAGCCTCTCAGACGTGAGGCCCTGGGTTCTAACCCTGGCCCCTCAGAAACCCTTCACTGCTAGATAGTCAGGTCAATGCAGTTAGCTAAAAAATAGATGAAAAGGTTTCCAACAGAACATTTCTTTTTTGAGTAATTTGACTTAAAGTTGGGATAACTTAGCTTTTAGACTCTGTGTTGGTTGACTGTTGGTTGGTTTTAGGGTGAAGCACTGTAATACTCTGGGGGTCGTGCTGTTCCAGGGGTCAGCCTTGGAGTTCCCACATGCAGCCCTGTGACCCCGCTCTGGCCCTGGACTTTGTATTTCATTTTTTTATTTTTTAATCATTATTTATTTTTGCTTTTTTTGGGGGGGTCACACCTGGTGATGCTCGGGTAACTCCTGGCCCTGCCCTCGACTCGGGAATTGGCTCCTGGCCGTGCTCGGGGGCCATATGGAGTGCTGGGGATTGGACCTGGCTTGGCCATGTGTAAAGCAGGCCCCACCCCTGCGCTGTCACTTTGGCTGCGACTCGTCTCAGTGTTTTCCAGCTACGAGGCTTCTGAAACCTGCATCCTTAGCAACACGTGTGTGCAGCTCACTCTGTGTGTGTATACAGGTTGTGGAAATAAAACTACAAGTGGAGTTAGAAGAAAAACGGAAAAAAGCCTTAAATCTGCAGAAAGGCTGCAGGAGAGGTAGGGTGCGAGTGTGGGCTCCAGTGGTTTTGGTTCCTGTGGTGCCCCCACCCTCCTTGGGGTTGTGTGGGCTGCCCTGGCGGCAGGTAGGGGCTTTCCTTTTCTCGAGGGGAGAATGAATCCCTTTCCTTTCTCCCCTAGGGAAAGATTCGAGAGCAAAGGGACACGAGGCATTGTCAGAGAATGTTCTGGTAAGTTGGCGCCTTTTGTCACGCTCATAACAGGAGTGAAGTGACAAACACACGTCTGACACACTGGAGTTTCCTGCCTTTGGAGATGCTGGGAGCCCTGTCGTGCAGAACGTCTGCTCAGAGGGTCAAAACCTGCTTCCTGGTGGCATGTGTGAGGAGCTGATGGCCTTGGCCTTGTGGCTAAGCATGGCGATGGAATCGGAGCCTGGCAGACACACTGCCCTGTATGCACCCCTCTCTTTGGGAGCTGCTCACAAACTCTGTTCAGGGTGCTCCAGCACCATTCCTGGTAGTTTTGACTAGCTGTGCTGCAGGCCTCAATTCAGGGCTGAGGTTAGGTGATGTGGAGCTGCTCAGACCCTTCTTGCCATAGGCTCCTCTGATGTCCATTTATGTTTCAGGGTTCGGGGCCGTCTGCACGGAAGAGGAAAGCCAGCGCTTCCTTAACTGATGATGAAGGTCGGTCTCTAGGACGCCAGGTGACCGGGCCCTGTGGGTGGAGTTAGAAGGTCAGCAGAGGCTTGGCAGGTTGCTACTTTCATGGTCCCATATGGCAGCCGGTGGGTTTGTCATCCTGAAAGGGCAAGGGAGTGGGTGGTCCCCTGTTTGCCATGCTCTGTGGTCCCAGGGTAATAGAAGCAAACGAAAGGGATTAGTTGTGAGTGTGCTCTAGTTGGGCCTAGCAGCTGCTGGGGTCTCACAGGATTGTGAAGGCAAGCCTGTCTTACTGACACGCAATGGTGACCTTGCAGTGGAAGATGAGGAGGAGACCATCGAAGAGCAAGAGGCCAACGAAGGGGCTGTGGACCACCAGTCAGAGCTGTCCAGCTTAGCCACAGAAGGTGGGCTGGGTTCTACCTCAGAACGCTTGATGCCAAGTGAAGGGGCACCGGGGCAGAGATGAATGTGGGGAGCTGGGGCCCCTCTGCCTCTGCTCGTCCAGGAGTCTGCAGCTTGGGCTGCTCCGGCTGGCTCTGACATGCTGCTGGTGGCCGTGTATGTGGGTGTCAGCTCCACAGTGGCCCTGGCCCCTGACCTTCCCCCTCTGCTGTGCAGAGAAGTGAGAAGCTGTGCACTGCTTCTCACTGTGGAGTGTACACCTGGGGCAGCACGTCATCCTTTCTCTGCCCTCACACTTGCTTCTCCCATGAGTTCCCAATACATGCTGCCTCTGCTCAGGCCATGACACAGGGTAGCTGGGTGGGCAAGGCCACACTGACCCCACCTCTTGGGAACACCCAGTGTCCCTCTTCGTCTCTGTGGTTTTGTTGTTGTTTTAAATCCCGGTTGGTCAGTTGGTCACAGGTAATGTGCATCTCAAGGGTTTCATGTTCCATCTCTGTGTGTGAGCATGCAGTGCCTCCGTCCTGCCAGAAGGACCTTGCGCCTATTCCCACCCCCACCCCTCCCCATTGCCCCTTAAGGCCTGTCAGATTCAACCCTAGGTGTTTGGATTTTCAGTTTGGGAAGGAAGGAGTTGGGCCACACTCATTAGCTGAGTTTGGAGGACTTTATGGTTGTTGAATGCAGAGGCTCACACCTAGAAGGCAAGTGCTGTCTACCACTGAGTCTCCTCCCCGGCCTCGGAGTTTTGATTCTTTGTGACTTCATGTTTATCTTTCACACATAATTGGAAACCATCTACCGGGAATCTTCTCTCGGTCCGAGTGGCGTCACTGGGCAGTACACTCTGGGCGCCCTCTGTGTCGTACTATCGCTCCAACCCTGACATTTCATATCTTTATTAATCCTCTCAGGTATTTCCCATCATGAGCATTTTTAGTGTTTTCATGTGTTTATAAGCTTAATTGTACACTTAAGTAGATTCCAGAAAAAAATGTTTATGACTCAAACACACACTGAGTTTCTTCATTTCATGGCCCCCTTTACTTTAGTTTATAAAGTAGTTGAGATCCTGTGTCAGTCATGGGCACTTGTTCATCTCTGGGAACCATGAAGGTGCTTAGGGAATGGCACACCCTGCTGAGACTGGTAGAGTGGAGATGTCTGTCTGTCCCTGGCTGTGCCGCTCAGCATACTCAGCCTCTCCCTCCACCCTTTAGCGGAGCTACCATTGATGGATCTGGTGAAGTTGTACGAAGGCGCCTTCCTGCCTACCTTCCAGTGGCCCCAGCCTGCTCCTGACAGCGAGGACTCGAGTGAGGAGGAAGGTGTGTGGCGGCTTGCAGAGGAACTCGGCTGGGCTTGGAGAGGGGGCTCGGAATGGAGCTGGGCAGTGTCTCTGTTGCCTTTTGCTTCCACTTGCTAGATAGAAGGTTGAAACTGTGTTTAAGAGCAACACATTCCTGCTCACCAGTACTCAACCTTCCTGCTCACCAGTACTCAATACACCCTGTGTGCTAGCTGCCTCCTAGATAACTGGGACCTTTCCCCTGTTTTCAGTGCTCACAGGCAGCTCTGTCAGTAAACAGGTCAACAGTACAAATACCCCCACCTTCCCTGGGTGTTAGATTACATAGATCAGAGAGCCGGGGAGGCTATTAACCGAGATAACTTATATATCAGATAGATCTGTCTGTAAAAATGGAAGAAAACCATCCAGCTGAGGGGCTGGAATCACAGCACAGTGGGGAGGGCGTTTGCCTTGCATGTGGCCAACTGAGGTTCCATCCCCGGCATCCCATATGGTCCTCTGAGTGCCACTAGGAGTAATTCCTGAGTGCAGAGCAAGGAGTAACTCCTGAGCATGGCCGGGTGTGACCAAGAAAAAAAAAAAACTAATAAAACCATCCAGGTGGTATCCTCAATGAATAAAGAGTAAAGTCAAGTAAATTTCCTGGGGCTGGAGCGATAGTCCAGCAGGTAGGGCATTTGCCTTGCACGGCCGGCCCATGCCGGCCTGGGTTCGATCCCCGGCATCCCATATGGTCCCTTGAGCACCGCCAGGAGTAATTCCTGAGTGCAGAGCCAGGAGAAACCCCTGAGCATTGCCGGATGTGACCCCCCGCCCCAAAAAAAAAAAAAAAACCTGTATTCAATAACGTAATCTGAGTAGTGGGTTTTTAATCTATACTTACAATTCAGACTTGGTATAATTATCAGAGCTCCTGTGTATGGACAGCATATACATACTTTTCTCCAGACTTAAGAAAGTCATTATTTTATGTCTTCTAATTTTTTTTTTCTGATTTCTAGATTTCCTTTTTTTTTTAAAGACTCATTTTAATATACCAATTTTAAGGAATTTGTGTTGCCTTTTGTGGGGAAGGGAGAAATGTCTCACCAGCAAAGCTTGGTGGTGGACCCTCCTGGTGATTCTTGGCTCCGCAGCAGCAGCCCTGATAGGTGGTTGGCCGTGATGAGGTGCTAAAGACCACATTCAGTTGCGCCCAGGGAGCATGTAGCAGGGTCCAGTGTGTTCAAGGCATTTGCTCCAACTCTTTGAGTCATTTTCCTGGTTCTAGGTTCATTACATTTATCTTTTTTAAATCTTCCAAATAGGAGCCGGAGCGATAGTCCAGCGGGGGAGGGCGTTTGCCTTGCGCGGCCGACCTGGGTTTGATCCCCGGCATCCCCTGAGTACCACCAGGAGTAATCCCTGAGCATTGCCGGGTGTGACCCGAAAAGAAAAAGATAATAAGTCTTCCAAATAGACTTGTAGACCACACACTTCCTCTGAGTATCCCTGGGTGCATCCCTGGGTGCAGGAGTGGGGAAGGTTCACAGTCCACACTACAGCGGATTGAGGAGCAGCTGGCGACTGCCTGCTTAGCTGTTCTGGGCGACTTTTGTAACTTTTTCTGCTGTGCAGGGTGCCCTGCAGCGTTGGGAGACGTTGGTGCTCTGCTGTCACCAAGGCTTTCCAGGGGACACTCTGTTTGATAGTTCTGCAGCTATTTCCCGTCAGCAGTATTGGGAGCCTATGAAGTGTGTAAAAAGCACACAGTTAGTCTGAGACTATGACTCCACAGGAGAGTGTTTGCATGAGGCCATGGATTTGTGCCCTGGTACCGCTAAGACGCGACAATTGCCGTTGTGGTCTGTTGTCATTGGTAGATGTGGAAGACTTCCCTGGAGACCGGAGGGCCGCAAGGGCGTGGTCCTCATTGACTCGCTGTTCATCATGGACCAGTTTAAAGCTGCAGAGAGAATGCACATCGGGAAGCCACACGAAGGACATCGCGGAAGTAACGGCGGTGGCTGAGGCCGTCCTGCCCAAGGGCAGTGCTCGCATCAGCAGCTCGGTGAGGTGTGGGCTGGGTCAGGGGCCCTTTCTTCACCCGGCTCTCCCAGAAGACAGCTCATGGGTGGCCTCTCCCTGCAGGTGAAGTTGAGCACCCCATCTCTCCTCTATGGTGCACTCCGAGATTACCAGAAGATCGGCCTTGACTGGCTGGCCAAACTCTACCGGAAGAACCTTAACGGCATACTGGCAGGCGAAGCGGGACTTGGTAAAACAGTACAGATCATCGCTTTCTTTGCCCACCTGGCTTGCAATGAAGGTAAAAGCACATATTTGAGGGGGTGGGGAGGGGCCCATGGGCTACATTCGTGTCTCTCCAGTGGGATTCCATTGCTCCCTCCTGCCTCACTCTCCACGCTTGCGTCTGGTCTCAGCAATGAGATGGTTCGGCATAAGCCCCTCTCGCTGACTTAGGAAGCGTCATGTTCCTGATCTGGAGCTTTTGGGAACTCGTGGAGAAATGTCATAGTCTCTAGTCACGCTGCTGCTTTGGAGAGAAGACTGGGATTGTTCAGTTGAGAAGGGAGTTGGTGAGGGAGGGAGACTCGTGGTGGAGTAGATCTGAGGAGTGGCAGAGGAGGGTTGTTCCTTCCGCTCCCAAGGGGGGCAGTTAGTAAACCTTTGCCTTTGTTTCGACAAGCAGACTACCTCATCAGTTATTTCGATTATGGGGATCAGCTTCTGGGGCCCTTTCTTTAATTTGTTTTGTGTTTTGGCCCAATATCACAAAATTCAAAATGTGGTTTAATATTTCTTATGTGCATATTACTGCCTTTTTTTTTTTTTTTTTTTGGCCGGGGGGTCGGGCATATCTGGATATCTGGCCATGCTCGGGAGCCACGCATGCAGGTCCTTACTGGACCACATGTAGTGTCGGGATGTAAGCCAGGCTTGGGCCGCAACTGCATGCTAGGCAAGCACCTCATTCTTTACTGTCTCTCGGGCACTACACATAAACCACTTTGCTTTATCTGCTAGCTTACTGTTGGGCTGGAAAAGGGACTTACTTTCCTGCGTATATGTGTTGTGTACACATTCAAAGCATTCATAGATGTTTGTGCGGGGTGGTGGTGATTGGGTCACAGTCAGTGCTCAGGGTCATTCCCATGGCATGTACCCAGGGAGTGAACCCAAGGCCTCCTGCAAATGCCCTACTGTCGCTCCAGCCCCTATTTTTATTCTTTAGTTTTTAGTTTATACTTTAGTATCTCACCCACAAGGCAGAGCCTGGCAAGCTACCCATGTTGTATTATTCAATATGCCAAGAATGTCCATTGTAACGATGATGGACCTCATTCCCGTTACCTGAACGAATGGTTTGAGACTCTTCATGTTCCTGTAGCGAGCAGATGCCCTAGGGCGACAGTAGCATGCGACAGGGCCGAATGGAGACATTACTGTCACCCACTCGAGCAAATTGATGAACAACGGGAAGACAAGTGAGACAAGCCATAAAAGTTTTCTTACAAAATTCTCAGGGATCACTCCTGGGAGGGTTCAGTAAATCAGGCCCCTATTTTATATTTCCTGATTTATTTTGTTGTGTGGGACCAAATCTTGTGATGCTCAGGATCTATTTCTGGATCTATATTTAGGGGGTTACTTTTGGGAGCTGTTTGTGCATGTGTTTTTGTGTTGGGTTCATACCCAGCAATGCCCAGGGGTTACTCCTTGCAGTGCTTAGAGACTAATTCCAGTGGTATGGAAAGCTGAGGATCAAATCTAGCGTGGCTGCTTGCAAGACAAATGTTCTACCAGCTCTGCTATCACTCTGGTCCCTTGGGAACAGTAAGTGGTGCTAGGGATTGAACAAGGTTAGACCACATGTACAACCAGCACCTTAACCCTAATATTACCTCTCTGACACACATTCTTTTTGTTCTTGGGTCATACATACCCAATAGTGTTTGGGACTTACTCCTGGCTCTGCTCAGTGGTTACTCTTGACAGTGCTCAGGGGACTGTGCACAGTACGAGGGACTGAACCCAGCTTTGCCCTGTGCACGGCAAGTGCCTTACCTGCTAAGATACATCTAGCCAGTGGTCCCCTTTCTAATATTTTCTTTCTCATTTTTTGCTTTCGGGTCATGCGTGGCAGTATTCAGGGCTTACTCCTTGTAGGGCTTGGGGGACCATATGGGATACCAGGGATCGAACTTGGGGTGGCCACATTCAAGTCAAATGCCCTAGCCTCTGTACTATCACTCTGGCCTCCTTAAAAAAAAATTTTTTTTGGGGGGGGGAGTGATAGCCAGCAGGTAGGGCATTTGCCTTGCACGCAGCTGGCCTGTGCCGGCCTGGATTCGATCCCCGCCATCCTATATAGTCCCCCGAGCACCACCAGGAGTAATTGCTGAGTGAAGAGCCAGGAGTAACCCCTGAGCATTGCTGAGTATGACCAATAAAGCAAAAAAAAAAGTTGGGGGCTCACACCTGGCAATGCTCAGGGGTTACTCCTGGCTCTGCACTCAGAAATTACTCCTGACGTTGCTTAGGGGACCATATGGGATGCTGGGATTTGAAGGTAGGTCGGCCGTGTGCAAGGCAAACGCCTTACACATTGTGCTATCACTCCTGCCCCCTTAAAAAAATTTTTTTTTAGGGCTGCAACGATAGTCCAGCAGATAGGGGCGTTTGCCTTGCACACGTCCGACCAGGGTTTGATCCTCGGCATCCCATATGGTCCCCTGAGCACCACCAGGAGTAAATCCTGAGTGCAGAGCCAAGAGTAACCCCTGAGCATTGCCGGGTGTGACCCAAAAAAAAAAAAAAAAAATTTTTTTAAGAGTTTATGTCCACTTGTGGTACTTTATTTGTAAGACTTCATTTTCCACTGAGTGAGCCTTTGTAAAATCTGCTAATGAGGCTTGTGTGCCCTGTGGAGTGACTGTAGGTTAGTGTTGATGGGCAGCTAGGACTGGCCTTTGAGCTTCATTGAGCCTGGGGGTATGGTTAGCTGGTTTGTTGGGGCGGGACCCGGACAGACAGACAGACAGACACACACACACACACACGCACACGCACACACCCCACCCACCATGTGCTGCAGATGAACCCTGGGCCTGCATGTGCAAGGCCTGTGTTGGCCTGTGAGCCTCTCTGGCTCTTCTGTGTGATTCTTCCTGCTGAGGCTGGAGTCACAGGTCACTGTGGTGGTGAGAGAGGACCTTTCAGTGTCCGTTATTTCCCAGGAGTGTAGGGGTGTCTTGGGTGTTATGGGTGTGTTCCAGGCCAGGAACCTCTGTGGTGCTCATTTTACCCCCGTGAAATGTATCCTCTTTCACCCCGCCCCTGGGACCTGCCTGCAGGCTTAGGGTCCAGACCCCAGCAAGGCTCAGATGGCCTCTCGCTCGCTTTCCATGGTTGTCTCTCGGCGATTCTCTGGGGAGTGCTGCTGACTGGTTTCCTGTTCCCTGGGACCAATGCAGTGCTGTGTGGTGGGACCTCGATGTCTGCTTTGTCCCACGTTAGCCCCCATGTAGCCTCCAAGACTGACCCACCGCCTGCTCCTGTGCCTTGTGGACAGGGCGGATTGGTGTGTTGGTGTGTTGGTGTCTTCTTGTTTTGGGGCCATGCCGGCAGTGCTCAGGGGCTCCTTCAGCTTGTGCTCAGGAGTAAGTCCTGTGTTGCTTGGGGGTCATGTGATACCTGGGGCTCCTTCAGCTTGTGCTCAGGAGTAAGTCCTGTGTTGCTTGGGGGTCATGTGATACCTGGGGCTCCTTCAGCTTGTGCTCAGGAGTAAGTCCTGTGGTGCTTGGGAGTCATGTGATACCTGGCAATCAAACGCCTCCTCTTTGCTCTGACAACCACCCCCTCAGCGGTGATCTGAAGAAAATCCTACCCCCTCTTCTTGCAGGCAACTGGGGCCCTCACCTTGTGGTGGTGAGAAGCTGCAACCTGCTCAAGTGGGAGCTTGAACTAAAGCGCTGGTGTCCTGGGCTCAAGACTCTCCTCTATGTCGGCAGCCAGAGAGAACTCAGAGCAAAGAGACAGGTACTCTTTTAACCTGATGAAAGCTAGAGAAATGCTCCTGATTCATTTCCTCCCTCCCTCCCTTTCTAGTTCTTCACCCCACCCAGCTGTGCTCAGGGTTTGTTCCTGGCTCTTTGCTCAGGGACCATTACCAGCAGGGCATGGGGCACCATGTGGGTACCAGGGATTGAATCCAGGCTGGCTTAAAAATGCTACCAATTTCTATTGACAAGAAATTTCACAACATAGGGCCGGAGCGATAGTACAGCAGGTAGGGCGTTGGCCTTGCACACGGCCAACCCAGGTTAAATCCCCGGCATCTCATAGGGCCCCTGAGCACTGCCAGGAGTAATTTCTAAATGTAGAGCCAGGAGTAACCCCTGAGCATCACTGGGTGGGACCCAAAAAGCAAACACAGACATTTCACAATGTAAAGTCACTCTTGTTTAATCAGTGTCAGTGATGTGTTTGGAAGGTGCTGATCTTTGCATCATGCTGATATCCTGAGTCCTTGAAGGCACAAAGCGGCACTTGGTCACATCATCACGACCCACAAGGTGGCTACGGGTATGCACTCGTTCATCTCCCGTAGAAAGCCAGGGAGTTTCCTTCCAGAACTAACATGCCCTGGGTGACGTCTGCTGCTCCTTCACCCTATAGACTCCAGGATACACCCAGCGATGCTCAGGAGTTATTCCTGATTCTGCACTTAAGAGTTACTCCTGGCAGTGCTTGGGGGGACCATATGGGATTCCAGGGATCAAACTCGGGTTGGTCCCGGGTCAGCTGTGTGCAAGACAGACATCCTCCTCCTCCGCACTGTGCTGTCGCTCTGGCCCTGGTCCCTGGATTCTTGTCACCGTGCCTTGAAGACAGTGCGTTCTGGTTTCTTTTTATTTTATTTTATTTTATTTTAATTTTTTTTTATTACAATTACAAAGATATACAATTAAAAAGTTCATATTTGGGTTTTGGTCATACAGTGTTCCAGCACCCATTCCTCCACCAGTGCCCATCTCCCACCACCAACGTCCCCGGTACCCTCTCCCTCCCCAGCCCTCCTCTCTAATAAAGAGAGGTTCTTTATTTCTTTCCCTCTCTCTCTCTTTTTCCTTCCCTTCCAGACTATGGATTACAGAACATACAATAAAGGGTTGTCATGTGTATCTTTTTGCCTCTATTTAATGCTCAGTTCTAGGTTGGTCTTAGTACCCTCGACAATTGTTAGCACACTGTTCCATTTTCTGTCTTATCTAGCCTCTGACTCCCACACGTTTGTGATAATTTCCACCTTTGACAAGACCTCCTGATACATGTTTCACTTGACCTTGGATATTGGTATCATAATATGTACATATATATTTATGTTATGCAAATAAATGCAGCCATTCTGTATCTGTCTCTCTCCTTCTGGCTAATTTCACTCAACATAATCTTCTCCATGTCCATCCATTTATAGGCAAATTTTATAACTTCATTTTTCCTAACAGCTGCATAGTATTCCATTGTGTAGATGTACCAAAGCTTCTTTATCCAGTCATCGATTCTCGGGCACTCTGGTTGCTTCCAGATTCTGGCTATTGTGAATAATGCTGCTATGAACATAAAAGTAGGGATGGTGTTTCCAGTGCATTCTGGTTTCTGAGCTGAGACTCCAGGAGTAATGATTGTGGAGACACTTGGACAAGCATGGTCTGATGCGGCTCACAGTCCTGTTGGCCTTTGCCTACCTGGTTCTTTGAGGGCGAGGGTCTTAGGGTTATGTTAGCGATCCAGCTTTTGAGGAAGACGTGTCCATGCCCCAAGAATACATCAGGCTGGGTAGCCTTCATTTGGAAATGTTTGCTTATGCATAGAAAGTATTTTCGGAGCTGGGCGCTAGCCAGCAGTTTGGGCGTTTGAAAAGCCGGGACAAAAAGGGTCTCAGCAGCAGAGACCCTTTCCTCTGAGCGGCACACCCTGCTTTGGTGTCTCAGACACGTGCTCTACGGCTGCTGGAGCGTGCAGCTATCCCTGCTGGGGAGTGTGGGGTAGGGCATGACATGACCCCTGCACTCACGTGTCCGCTGCCTGCAGGAGTGGGCGAGCCCGGCCGCTGCAACGTCTGCCTCACGTCTTACAAGCAGTTCTTCCGAGGCTACGGTGCCTTCACGCGGCACGCGCTGGCGATGTCTGGTCATCGACGAGATGCAGCGTGTGAAGGGCATGAGTGAGAGGCACTGGGAGGCCGTGTTCACGCTGCGCAGGTCCGTGTTCTGCACTGTCCCTCCCTGTGCGTGGGGGTGCCACCTGCTTCCCCACTCACGGTGCTGCCCCCTGTGGCCCTTGCCAGCGACTCACTGTTTCTCTCCCTGTTGTCCACAGCCAGCAGCGCCTGCTGCTCATCGACGCGCCTCTGCACAACACCTTCCTGGAGCTGTGGACCATGGTGCACTTCCTCATCCCGGCATCTCCAGGCCGTACCCACACTTCCCGCTGAAGGCCCCCAGCGAGGAGAACCAGGACTACTACCACAAAGTGGTTATCCGACTACACAGGGTCTGTGAGCCACCTCTGTTGTGATGCTGTGTGTGCCTGCACCCGCTCGTATGAGGAAATCACATAGCGCTTCTGTTTCAGGTGACCCAGCCTTTTATTTTGAGGAGGACAAAGAGAGATGTGGAGAAGCAGCTCACAAAGAAGTATGAGCATGTGCTCAAGTGCCGCCTTTCCAACCGACAGAAAGCTCTCTATGAGGACGTCATCCCTGCAGCCTGGGTGAGTGCTCTCCTGCTCCTCCGTGCCTTCCTTTCCGGCCTCTTGGTGTGCTGTCAAACCCTGCCCGGCCCTGGCTTCCCCATCACCATGGGAGTTGCTGTGCTGAGGTGTGGGCAGACAACACGTTTCGTGGCCCAGCTCGCCCCATGTTTGCAGGCGTCTGAGGGGCCTAGATGGCTGCCGAGCAAGGGCAGTGCACATGGTCGGGGGCTGAAGCCAGAAGCAGGCCGTTGGCAGCCACCCCTTCGGGTCGGGTGGTCTCTCTTCCCAGAACAGGACGCTTTGGCTGCTGGGCCGCCCTTCTCCCTGCTGCACCCGGGCTTCTTCCTGTTTCCTGAGGGCAGTGAGTTCAGGAGCTCTCTGACCTGTCAGGGATTCAGGCGCACCACCCACAGACTTCGCATATCAGCCAGATCTGGGGTTGGGGTGCTCGCCGCCTGTGCCCCACCCCAGCACCTGGCTTGTCTCTCTGCAGCACCCAGGAGGCGCTGAAGAGTGGCCACTTTGTGGATGTGCTGAGCATCCTCCTGAGGCTGCAGCGCATCTGCAACCACCCGGGCTGGTGGAGCCCGGCTCCCAGAGTCGTCCCTACACGGCAGGGGCCACTGCAGCTCCGCTCGGCCTCGCTGGTCCTGAAGGCGCTGGATGGAGACTCCTGGGAGGTGAGGAGGAACGAGGGGAAGGCTACGGGGCCTTCATGAAACCGATGGCCCAGCACCTCACAGAAGGGAGACTGTGGGCTGTCACTCCTCTGGAACCAGAACTGATTGTAGCTGTGTGTGCAAACATGGTGGGGGAGACTGTCGCACACTGTAATGGGTCTGAAGACGTCATCTGGAAGATCCTGCTCTTCCCTGGGTGTGGGACTGGCCCTTGGGAGCCATGGCCACTGCTTGCTTTTATGAATGATTCTTGGTGCCTAGTTGGTGCTGGGCCCATCACTCCTGGCACCACAGTGAATGAGGCAGCCCAGAGCCTATTCCTTGGGGCCTCTACCCCTCTTCTTCTTCTTTTTTTTTTTTTTTTTGCTTTTTGGGTCACACCCGGCGATGCTCAGGGGTTACTCCTGGCTCTGCACTCAGGAATTACTCCTGGCGGTGCTCAGGGGGACCATATGGGATGCCGGGGATCGAACCCGGGCCGGCATAGGCCGGCCGTGTGCAAGGCAAGGCAAACGCCCTACCCGCTGGGCTATCGCTCCGCCGCCCCTCTACCCCTCTTCTACCTCTTTGTTGACTTCTCTGTCTTTATCTTTGGTTTGCTTTCTGCAGTGCTCAGAGATCGCTTCTGGCTTGTTGCTTGGGGCACTTCGGTGTTTGGAGACCATGTGCTGGGGATCAAACCCACGCCGCCTGCCTACAGTGCATGTGCTCAGACCATTGAGCTTTCTCTTTTCATTATTATATATAAGATAAGATCCATTAAAATGGTAACTGTGACCTTGAGTAATGGAAATTTGATGAGTTTTTTTAAACAAAAATACCCACAGCCTTTGGGAGTCTTGGTTTTAGTGTTGGTTCTGGGGCCATACCCTGCAGTACTTGGTTACTCCTGGCTCTGCACTGGGGTCACCCCCAGTGAAGCTTGGGGAGCGTATGTGTTGATAGGGAAGGAGGCTTGTCAGTCACAGGCCAGGAAAGCAGCTTCCCTGCTCACTGTAGCATTGCTCCAATCTCTTTGCAGTTACAGTATAACGCCCATTACTGTCATAGGAAACCAGGTCACTGGAGAGACTGAGGCGACGGTGCACTGGAATCCTGGGCTATTAGTGTGGGGGCTACCTTATAGCCACGGAAGCCACCGGGGCCCATGGTGGCTTCCGGAGGTGAGGAAGTACAGAACTGCTGGAGCCCCTGCCCCCCACCAGGCTCAGCTCCTCGTTGACCAAGAGGTGTGCCAGGACAGGGTTGGGAAGAAGTGCCTTGCTGGGAGACAGGAGCTGAGTGTGTCCTATGGGGTACCAGCACATCTCGCCACTGACAGTAGTGCTGCCCTTTAGGCCGCCCTGGCACTCGGGGCTGGGCTGGGAGCTTGGGAGCCGCTGTCTGCATGCCTGGCAGCATTTGGATGCCACCCTGCCAGCTTTGTCTGGGTGTCTAGTGGGCAGTGCATAAGGGCGCCTCTCCACTCTGTGCTTAGGAGTTACCCCTTGGTTTCACTGGGTCAATCTGAGGCCCACCATATGCCGGGCAGGAGCCTTTCCCTCCACACAAATACCCCATACTCTTTGTTCCCCCTCTTGGGCGCCTGCTTTCAGTGAGTTAGAGGAAAAGTGGTCAGAGGTGAGTGTCTCGCACCTCCTGATTTCCATGTCAGTGTTTCCATTGGCAAGTTTTTTTTTTTTTTTTTTTTTTTTTGAGAAAATTCAGGTCTTTCCATCAGCGGCGCCTGCATACTGTCAGCGCCAGTGTGCACCGGGCCACGGTGTCATTGTCCTTCCTTTGCCCTCGTCTTCTTCGCATGCACTGCAGGGCACTTTGAGTCCCTCGAGGCCCTCCTCCTTCTGCAGCCGCTTCTCTTTCCACCTAGGAAGCTGATCTTTCCATATTCGACCTCATCGGCTTAGAGAGCAAAATGACCCGCCACGAGGCTGAGTTGTTGTGCAGGAAAAGGCAACACGGAAACTCATCGAGGGTCTCTCCACCACCCCTGCCCCCACTCCCCGGCTGGCCGCTGTCGCACTGAAGCCCAGCAGGTGGGTCTGCTCCCGTCCCCAAAGGGTCCTGGGGACCTGGAGCGAAGACTCAGCATCCGCATGGGTTCTCCCTTTGCCAGGATGGCGACGTTGCTCTATTTCTGTTTCTGTGAGAAAGTGGCCATTGTAAGCCACTTACAGTGGCTGTGGCTCCACCACCATCCCAGGGCGGGCTCTGGTTTGCTGTCCCAGCAACCTTTGGTGTTACAGAGTGCATGAGCTGGGTGCTGTGGTGACCTCTGTCAACTCATTGGCTCTTGGGGTACCTTTAAAGGACACATCAGGTGATGAAATTAAGTGAATGATTCAAGATTGGCCCAAACCAACAAGTTGGATATAACGCTAAGCTCTATTCAGGCGAAAAACAAGAAAGCCAAAGAAAAAAAGGTGCTTGAGAGTCAGGGCATCGTGGCAGATGGGTGGCCCTTCTTGTCAGCTCTCCCATGACTCCTGGAGACCTGGGACATGCTTGCCCTGTCAGCAACACGGGCTCCTGTCAAACATGTGCTCATGGCCCTCTGTCATAGGACTAGAGGGAGTTTACCACTCAGAACCGCGAGAGGGCCTGTCTCCATCTGCTTCTGGACCCGGGTCCTTGCTGTGAGGGTCTCGGGGACATCTCTGAACGGGACACGGGACGCTGTGCTGTAACAGTGTCGTGATGAGGCTGCGCATGCTTGTATGCTGACCATCCAGGCCCCAGCCCTAGTTGTGTCCTCTACGCAGGCGTACTGGGCGCCGTCACCACTGCACCTGGACTTGGTGGATTGAGGCACCTTGCCCCCACCTCACTTTAGGCCCTGCGGGACTGAGACCCCAGCTCTCCCTCTCTCTAGTCCCATGTATGAGCCTCTGACTCTGTCTTCTGCACCCATGACGCATCTAGGTTGTTTCAGCCTGTTCAGTACGGCCAGAAGCCCGAGGGCGCACAGTGGCTTTCCCCAGCACACACCCACCCCGGACGGCCACCTCCACTGCAGCTCCCGCTGTGCCCCAGGGCCATGCGCGAGGGCGGCCACCGATTGCCACGTTCTCTGCGAATCCAGATGCGAAAGGTAGGCTTCCTGTGGCGTCCGCTGTGCACCCAGCGTGGAGCTTTGTCAGGAAAACGGCTCACTCTCCCTCACCTGTCGGTGACCATCAGTCAGTGAGCAGGAGCACAGCCAGGTGCTGCTCAGTTTGCTTCTCCTCTCACCCGGGTTTCTCAGTTGAGTTAGCTGTGGCTGTGATGATGAAGATATACCTGGGAGATTCGTTCTCTTTCACGTAGGTAAAGAGCGGCCGTTGGGAAACCCGTGGTGGCGCCTGCCCTGTGGTGCTGCATCCTCATCCCACTCCACCGCTCAAGCCCTTGCAGGAGAGGGCTCAGGGCAACAAGGCAGCGGTGCTCTGGCTCATGCAGGCTGCGGGGCTTCCCACTGTGTGTGCATAGGCAGCCCGGCGCCGCCGCCTGTGTGTCACCTCACCTCCACACGCCTTGTGCCTCTGAGCTCAGGGGCAGCCCTGGGCCAGTGAAGACAGGCCTGACGGCTGCCTCTCCCTTTCTGCGGTAGTGTCTCTCGGGAGACAGTGTGAAATAACGTCTGTTTCATTTCTTTAGAGTTTGGGTTTAAGCACTGCGTCTGATTAAGCACCTCTAACAGCTTTGCATAAACAACCCTTATCGATTACAGCGGCAGCCGCCCCGTTTCAGACCTCTCAGGCTTCCACCAGTGCTCCAAGACACCAGCCCGCCTCGACCTTCAGCACAGCACCTAGCCCAGTCCATCCTGTGAAACTCCGGGCTCAGACCACTGCCCGGCCTCCGGCCGGGCCCCAGCCCCAGCCCCAGGTCCCTCACCCAGCCGGGCAGAGCGCCCTGCCGCAGGGGCTGGTGCTCACCTCGCAGGCCCAGGCACGCCTGCCGAGTAAGTGGCCTTGCCGTGCGTCCCACACCTCTTCCCCAGACAAGCTGTGTTCAGACCAGCTGTGTGTGAAGAGCCTTTGCTGTCCACTTCCTTTCTCTTCTCCCCCTACCCAAGTACTGCCTGAGTCTGGGGCCAGCATCCAGGCCTACTGTCCTTCTGGGGGTCCTCTCTCCATCCCCGCGTGTCCACTCTGCTCTCCTCCTGCGCTCGCACACGCACGCTCTGCACTGGTGTCCTGGTCTCGCATGTGTTCGTCAGCCGCAGGTCTCCCCTGGGGAGCAAGGCCCAGCAGGTGAAAGCTGCCTGTGTCAACGAGCCTTCCGCTCTCCAGCCCTGATGTTGTCTCTAGCGACTGCCTGTCAGCCAGGCTGGCGGCGGCTCAGAGACTTGAGGTGGCAGCACGGTTGCTAAAACATTTCCGTTTCATGGGGACACCGAGATGGCAGTAGACCTTTGGGAAGTTTGCGGAGCTTCCCTGACTCGGCCCTGTGATTGGAGGGCACGGCATCTCAGGCGCCAGCGGAGCACTTGCTCACACCTGATGAGCTGCGCTGTGGCTTCCCGGGGATTGGACAACAGGGGCCACTGAGTCAGGGCATTTCTTTCCTGTTGCCAGCAGAGAGGGTGAGTCTCCTGCACGGAGCTGACCAGGAGTGGTTGGGTAATGGCTTCCTTCTGCTCGGGTGGGTGCTGGTCCTCGTAGGCCTTCGTGAGGGCTCTCGCATCCAGGCCAGGTGCCTTTCCCCTCTGGAGCAGGGTGCATATCTGCACACACATCCCGAAACATGTTTTTCCTCCTTTCTTGGGGCGAGATGTCATGGAACCTTTTTCTAACCTTTTCTAACCTTCCCTTTCCTTGTATCACTAATGGTTCTGGCATGGGTTTCCTGGGGAGGAAAGAGACAGAGTCCGCTCTGTTAGACGTCTTCGGTCACACCTGAGGCCGGTGCTTTTCTGACCAGGGTGCACATGGCTTCAATTAAAGTTTAAGAAAACTGGTTTAATCACTTCTAAGTTTTACATTTCCTTAAAATAATCACCATAGATATTATGTAGTATCTGCGTCATGTTACTGTGAAATTTGGTGTGTTTGTGTGAGCTGTATTTGTCTTAACACCTTGACTTCCATGATCATGAAGCCACATTCAAGCGTGGCCACTGGTGCTCAGCGCCAGTGTCTAAACACGTTTCCCAGTTTGGAAGAGGTTCTGGGTATGATTGGACCTAGTTTGCTAGTCCATGTGTGGTGAAAACACCTTATCCACCTCTGCACTAAATTAGACATGTGCTTTATTTTTTTTTTTTTTTTTTTTTTTTTTTGCTTTTTGGGTCACACCCGGCGATGCTCAGGGGTCACTCCTGGCTCTGCACTCAGGAATCACTCCTGGCGGTGCTCGGGGACCATACGGGATACCGGGATCGAACCCAGGCCGGCACAGGCCGGGCGGCGTAAGGCCAACGCCCTACCCGCTGGGCTATCGCTCCGGCCCCCATAGACATGTGCTTTAAACATGTGGAAAGTTGTCTGCGAGGTTGATGTGAGTTTCGAGCATGATGAGTCGAGCTCTGCTCTTTCAGGTCTTTGCTCCCTTTTTTATTGGCTGGAGAGAAAAGCGCAAGGTTTCTTAAGTTTAATTTCTTCATATTTAGTATCTGAAATCCTACCAGTATTGTCTAAGTCCTCTGTTCATTAGGATTATTTTCCTCTTCTGTGTAAATATTTCCTGAAAGTGGTGGGGAGCACCTCAGCAGTGTTTCTGGCGCTCCCCTTGGCCAGAACCGAGCAGTGGCCCGTATGCACTCTTCCCATCACCTTTTCCTCTCTCTGCCTTCCCCAGGTGGCGAGGTCGTCAAGATAGCCCAGCTGGCTTCCCTCTCAGGCACACCGAGTCGAGTCGCACAGCCGGAGACCCCTGTAACACTGCAGTTCCAAGGGAACAAGTTCACCCTGTCCCACAGCCAGCTCCGCCAGCTCACTGCTGGCCAGCCACTGCAGCTGCAAGGTGAGAGACACAGCGCGCCCCATACCCTACCCGTGAGTGCTCTCGGGGCCCGGGCCTCCCAAGCCTCACCTCAGAGGAAATTGTTTCCAGCTTCTTTTATTTCTAGGGGTCATTTTTTCCTTGTGGGGGTGGGGACACAGCCCACAGTGCTAGAGGCTGCTAGAGGCTGGAAGATGGTGTGAGCTGGGCTCAGATCCAGCACCCTGCATGCACAGCCTGTGCTCAGCTTCTGAAACACCGTGTGGGTGGTAGGACCATCACCTGGTGATGTGCAGGGAGTGCAGTTCTTTCCTTCTCCCTGTTTTGGGGGTCGTGCTTAGGGGTTAGTTCTGGCTCTGTTCAGGGTGCTGGGGTATGCGGGCAGAGCCTTACCCTTCTGTAATTTCCGACTACCAGCAAAAACTTCTGTAATAATTTCTGCCCTTGGAGAAGGGTTCCCTCCTTGAAATTGAAGTAGCGGGCCAGAGTGTGATAGCACCGTGGGTAAGACACCTCCTTTGCACCCAGCGAAGCCTGAGTTCAGTCCCTGGTACCATGTATGTTCCTCCAAACCCGTGCAGGAGCAAGCCCTGAGCATTGCCAGCCATGGCTCCCAAACAAAAGCAAACAAAAACCAAAAATTGAAGTAGTTACTGCTTTCTTCTTCTTCTTTTTTTTTTTCTTTGCTTTTTTTTTTTTGCTTTTTTTGGGTCACACCCGGCGATGCTCAGGGGTTTCTCCTGGCTCTGCACTCAGGAATTACTCCTGGCGGTGCTCGGGGACCATATGGGATGCCGGGATTGAACCCGGGCCGGCATGGGCCGACCACGGCGGAGGCAAACGCCCTCCCGCTGGTCTATCTCTCCGGCCCTGCTTTCTTCTTTAGTACACCCCCACCTTGCTGACAAGAGAACCCTCACCCCTGCCGAGATGGGAACCCCTACCTTGCTGAGTTGTCTTGATAGAGTCGAAGTAAACTGGCTTTCTTTGTTAGGAGTGTTCTTTTCTGCACTATGTTAGGATTCTAACGCTAAGGCCTTTGCTTAGAACTAAGTGCCTAGGTTCTGAAGAGAACACGGATGTGTTCCATTAATCCTTTTTTTTTTTTTTTTTTTTTGCTTTTTTTGGGTCACACCCGGCAATGCTCAGGGGTTTCTCCTGGCTCTGCACTCAGGAATTACTCCTGGCGGTGCTCGGGGACCATATGGGATGCCGGGATCGAACCCAGGCCGGCACAGGCCGGCAGCAAGGCAAACGCCCTACCCGCTGGGCTATCGCCTCCGCCCATGTTCCATTAATCCTTAATGACCACCTTCCAAAGGATCCTGACCCAGTCACAGTGAACTAAATGTGTTCCTTGTTTAATTATTTTTTTTCTCCAGGTTTGTTTTTTTTTTAATTGATTGGTTTTTGGTTTTAGGCCACACCCAGTAGTGCTCAGAGGTCACTCCTGGTGGGGCTCAGGGGACACAACAGGGATTAAACTTCAGCCACATGCAAGGCAAAGTGCCTTAATTCACTGTCCAGTCCTAGCCCCAGATTTTTAAATCAGTCTTTTATTATTATTTTTTTATTTTTATTATTGGTTTGGGGGCTGTACCTGGTGGTGCTTGGTGGCTCCTCTTAGCTTCTTTTTTTTTTTTTTTTTTTTTTGCTTTTTTTGGGTCACACCCGGCAATGCTCAGGGGCTACTCCTGGCTCTGCACTCAGGAATTACTCCTGGCGGTGCTCGGGGACCATATGGGATGCCGGGATCGAACCCAGGCCGGCATGAGCCGGCGCGTGCAAGGCAAACGCCCTACCCGCTGGGCTATCGCTCCGGCCCCTCCTCTTAGCTTCTTACCTGAGGGTTGCTCCAGGTGGTACTTGGGCAGGACCATGTTGTGCTGGGGATTTACATGGACTTCCAGGCCACTTGCCATGTTTTTATTTTGTGGGGTCACACCCAGCATTACTCAGGGGTTTCTCCTGGCTCTGCACTCAGGAATCACTCCCAGCAGTATGCCCAGCGGTACATCCATATGGGATGCCGGGGATCGAACCCGGGCCATGTTCTAGGTCTGGCTCAGGTGCCATCCTTCATGTTTGGCCCCTGCCTCTCTGAGAAGTTGTAGGACATGTTCCCAGCTCGGCAGGGGTGAGGGTTCTCTTGTCAGCAAGTTAGGGGTGCCTGAGGGCTTCAGAGAGCCTGTGGAGGAGAGACAGAGACTCAGTGTACTTGGACCAGGTTTCTCCAGCGTTTTGACCTTCTGTGACCACCTCTAATGCGCTGGACTTTCCCCCCCACCCCCATTTTTAATGTCTTCATTTTGGGGTGCAGTGCTCAGGGCGTACTTCTGGCAGGGCTCAGGGGATCTTTTGTGGTACCGGAATAGAAATCGGGGCTAGCTGCATGCAGGACAAGCACCTTAACTCCAGTGTTACCTCTCCAGCCCCTGAGCTTCTATTTCCTTGTGGTCGTGGCCATGTGAAACCGCCATTGAGCCAAAGAAGTCTTTAAGTCCTTTTCTGGGTTTGCAAAGGCCACGATCCTTCAACAGCTGCTACAGAGCCACCAGTGTAGCAGTTAGAAGCGGTGTTTGTAAATGTGTTTTCTTCCTGCATAGCTGAGGTGGGCTTGTATAAAAATGCATTGCTAGGAGGTGGGACTGTCTTTCCCATTCCAGGCCTTGAACCTCAGGGGCCTCCGTGGGCCTCCGTGGAGAGTGGGTTGGTCATTTCTGGCCTAAAATGAGTTGCCAAGGGGGGAAAGCGTGTCATTGAAGAAAATTAAGTGTGTTACTTCAGTTCCTCATTCACTGTGAGTTTTTTCATTTTTCTCCAAGTGAAGGGGCTCTGGGCCGGCTTATTGGAGTCCAGCTGAGCCTGGAGCTTCTGTGTGTTGCCTCATTTCTGATGGAGGGGTGAGGTGTGGCTGCAGCTCCCATACCCTGCCCGACAGTGCCTGTGGCTGTCATTGCAGGAAGTGTCCTCCAGATTGTGTCTGCTCCAGGGCAGACCTACTTGCGCCCTCCCGCCCTGTGGTGATGCAGACTGTGTCCCAGGCAGGGGGCCCTGAACACCCTGGGAGCAAGCCCCCAACCACCGCCCTGCGCCCCTGTCCTCACAAGGTAGAGTACTCGGACCAGCAAGTCTGGCAGGGGCTTCTCTGGCTGGCCTCTCTCTTCTGCTCACTCAGTTACTGCTTGGATTTTAGCAGTCTTCCCTTACCCTCACTGTGTGCTCTGTCAGGAGAGGCTTGAAATAAAGTCAGTAGAGTCATTTTTCTACAGGAGTCACACCCACACTCTTAGGAGGCTCCTGAAATTGCCCTGGGAGAGGGAAGGAATAAATAGCACGGGTTTGGACCCCGCACCCACCTGCAGCCACTCGCTCTTTCACGGGCAAAGTAGGGGCCACTAGGAGGGTT
>JAJIBD010013296.1:0-62501 GCA_021461705.1 Cryptotis parvus | reverse complement strand
TGAAAATCATATGGGTTGGACATGTAATGCGATATGGAGATGACCGCCGATACCGACTGGATCCTCGGGATGTCAAAAGATCACGTGGCTGCCCACCTACAAGATGGTCAGACTTCCTTGTCAAGATCCTGAAGGAATGGTTTGAGGCTCTTCATATTCCTGAATCAACCAGATGCCATTGGGCTACATTGGCACGTGATAGGGTCCAATGGAAATGCTACTGGCGCCCACTCAAGCAAATTGATGAATAATGGTATGTCAAGTGATCAAATGATCAAGCATAGTTTGGCAGCAGAAACATGTCACCCAGAGGCAAGTAGAGTCACACTTGCATTCATTGGACCAGGAAATCTCCTTCTCGATCCAGGAATTATCCTGGATGTCCAGGTATGTCCCTCTTTGACTCAACTAGTTCATGGCATGATCTTGAGATTTGATTTTATGTATGCAAATGCATGTATACTAACAATTAGTTGGAATTAATGTTTTAAATCTTCTTTTGAAAACCTCAAGTTATTCACTTAACTATATGAAATTTAGCAATATATTCCCTGATAATTCCTAGAGAGAAAGAGACTGTGTGTGTGTGAGAGAGAGAGATCTTAAACAATCTATTGTTCTCTCCTGATCCCTAATTAATCTGGAAGATAAACATTCCTGTCATCATCTGTGTCTTATTATTCAAGATTACCCTTTGAAACATCTTGGTGTTTATCTTTCAGGAGAATTCTCTAATGCATAATACATTAATTAATGTCAAACCTGCTGTCCTACTTTTGAATTCTGAATCCTTTTCTTGTTTCCTTTTGAAGAGTTCAAGAACAGGAACAAAAAGTGTTCTTTCTCAATCTTAGTTTACTTTTTTTTATAAAACAAAAATTTCATGTAACATTTGAATTTGCCTGGGAAGAAATTTGATGTTATAAGGTACATGACAGCTTCTTTTCTCCATCACCTTTGATCCTGTAAGCAGCTTTCTGTACAGACCTGTTACAGGCACATTTTGCAAGCACTGTGTTACATGGTATATAGTGTAATATCTTAGGAGTCAGTTCTTCAGACATGTTCTAGTCACTTTATTCTGATTGTTTTCTCCAAGCCTTGGTCAATTTTCTCTTCTGATATCAGTACTATTTGCCCAACTATGTATCTCACTTTTATGTTGTCCACAATTCCTGTTCAAACAGATGATTCCTGAAAATTACTGCTCATAGTCATTATTTGGGTCTCCATTCTTTTATTTACACCCCTTCCCCTCTTATACAGGCTTCCTTTTTTTTTAACCTAGCCAAATATATTCATCATTGAAGATTTCGATGATTTTTAATATTGTCCAACAAAAACTTCCCAAGTGTTTCCTACCCTTATTTACAAGGAGTTACACCTTTGTACTTCATAAACATACTATACATACTCCTATTACAAGATGTAATATAATTAATTAAAATTATAGTTTCATTCTACCAACACTATACATTTCTGCCATAAGACTTACATTTCTTACATTTACTTACATTTCTTACATTTACTTACATTTACTTACATTTACTTACATTTACTTACATTACTTACAAGACTTACATTTACTTACATTTCCTTACATTTCTGCCATAAGACTATACTGTAACCTGATTGAGAAAAAATGTTTTTTATTTTTCATATGTTTACCATTTTAACTGCAGTGCCTAGCACAAAACCAATGCTCAGTGTTTAATAAGCTTGACTGAATTTCAGTAAATGTCTAAGATGAAAATGAAACAGCCAGCAGGAAAGTGAAGGTCACATGTACCATTGTGAGATAGATCTCCAATTGTTGCAAAAGTATCCTTTTAATTAGAAAGCAGAATTTAGAAAATACCTTACTAAAATGCATTTGCTCTAAAATAGGTATATTGATAAATACATTATATCAATCATAAAAAGATTACACAAAATATATATGACTTAAAACAAAGTAGGACATTTTTGGTAGAAAATAATTGTGAGCTTTGCTATTTAAAATTTCCTCTATTATGCTTATGAGAAGGAGGAAATTAGATGAGTAATGCAAATCTTTCACTATTTTTTAATTATAGTAAGAGTTTTAGGGGCTGGAGCAATAGTACAGTGGGTAGGACATTTGCCTTGCATGTGGTTAATGTGGGTTCAATCCCCAGCATCCCATAGGGGCCCCTGCACACACCAGGACTAATTCCTCAGTGCAGAGCCAGGAGTAACCCCTGAGTATGCTGGGTGTGACCCAAAAACAGCCAAAAAGAATTTTAAAGGCTATTTTCCTAATTTTTTATATAATAAACATTAATATTGTAAAGGTTTAGCTGCACAATGTGCAGATTTAATACCAAACATATAATATGAACTAGCATGTGAAATAATTGGCATTCCTAGGTTAGTTAGCACTTCCATAGTTTTACTGTTCTGAGTGTGTGTGCCAAACAGTATTATAGGCATTAAATCTATGTCAGTGACCAAATTAAACTAGTATTTCTTCAATACAGCTTGAATTGTGGAATATAAGGCAGGAAATAAATGCATATGTAAGTATACATCCATATATGTGTATTTCTGTGGTCAGGAGCACAAATACAAGCACAATGATGAAAAACAAATTAAGAGTAAAGAACAGAGAGCAACTGAATAAAAGTGCTATTTCAGTGAAGTGGCTAGAGCTATGAACTGCTGATGAGCAATGTTTAAACAGAGACCTAAACAAATTGAGCAGAAATGCATGATGACTAAAGCAGGTGCTTAAATAAGGAGAGTTATGAAGTCAGAAATATAATAAGAGACTAGACCACAAGCATTGTAAGAGTAATGATTAAATACTCCAAACAAAATCAAATCCTTTGCACATTTCTCATTAAGTGGAGTTCTAAGCTAACTGAACTTTAAAAAAATATCCACATCACTTTTGGTTTCTATATAGAAATTAAGTTCTACTTTATTTTTCTTTCTTTTTTATGGGAGGAGGGTTTGGAGGTCACACCTGGCAGTGCTTAGAAGTTATTCCTGGAGGCATGGAAGGGACCACCTGAAGTGACAAAGATCAAACCAACTGGGGTCCAGAAATACAGGTCAGGTCGAACACTTTAACCCTTCTGATATTCTGTAGCACTAGAGGTTAACTTCTGTGTCAAATAGTCAACTTGATAATTGTTTCCACGCAACTCTCTAGTAGTAATGAAAATAGACTTTACTTCTCAGTATCTATATTGCAATCCATAATGCCCAAAGGAACAGAGAGAGAGAGAGAAGAGACAAGAGAGAGGGGGAAGCTTGCTGTAGAGACAGGTTGGGGTGGAAGTGGGGGAGTGGGAGGGTAGCAGGAGAGTAAAGGGCACATTGGTGGTGGGAAGCGTGCACTGGTGGAGGGACTGGTGTTGGGACCTTTTGTGACTCAAACCCGATCATGAACATGGGATGGTGACTCAATAAAGGTTTTTAAGGCTTAAATAAATAACAAACTCAACTCAATTTATAAGACCCAAAACTACTTCCTCCCTTATGCACTTCCTTTGTTAAAAAATCATTTAAAACTCAAGTTCAAAAGTTTGCTTTAATACCCATTTTTCACACAGTATCCACTTTGTATTAGCAAATGCTATTTTTGCTAGCTTAAAAATACGTTCTGAAACTCTATATCTCTATGACTTTCAGTAATTTAAAGTCACAATGACTAATACACCATTGCTGTACTGCCACAGTACTCTCTTACCCCTGCTCTTTTGTACCTCTACAGATCATTCTTCAAGCAATAAAAAACGGTCTTTATAAATTGTATATTGGGTTATGTAAATTCCTTGCTTCAACCTTCTAATGATGTTAATTTTCTTTGTTGAACTCAGACAAAATCTGAATTACTTTCTTTGACTAATAAGATCTATATCATTAATTTCAAACAACTCTACTTTCTCTGTTCTAGCTTTAGAAGCTTTTTTTCCCTGCTCCTCAAAGATACTACCTTTGCACATTAGGGCATTGCATTTTCTGTCTTGACAGAATGCTCTAACCCCAAGTTTTTGATAGTGCTCTTAGATGGATTAAAGGTCAGAATATTCAATCCAACAGAAATCTCTTTTTAAAAGATTAGGTTTCTGAGCATTAGATCTCCTTAGCTATCTAATTAGAAGCCAAGGGAGAAAAACAGATGACTAAACAGGAAATACTGATAGAAGAGATTCTCATTTAATGGGACAAGACAGTACACATATGAGAGTTCTAAGACTTTTTGGGAACCCTAGGTCAGTAGAATTACTGCCAGTTTGGATGATGTAAAAGATTTTCAGGCAACCAAAATTCCACAGACATGAAACAGAATGATACCATTGCTCAACTACAAATATTTATTGTCCCGTATGAAAAGAAAAAAAATAACTTAGAGGGCAGCATCAGAAACCCAAAGAATGAAACCGACAATTCCAGAGAGTAAAGCATCCAGAGAATAGTGGACAAGAGTTTGTGGCCATTTATTATAGCAACAACAGGAACCTAAGTCTAAAACAGTCATTAAAATGATCTTATCAGCCACTCTGCTCCCCCTGATGCTCCTCACCCTCCCCATCTGGTGAATTGGCGTGGCAGCCCCCTCCCCATACATTCAGTTCCAGGTTAAAGGGCTGGAACTTTCAGTAAGGGGACCAAGGAGCACCCAGCTTCGGATCTGCCACCAGACTGCTTCCAATCCGTTCCCCATGATGTCACCACCCTCCCCATCAGGTGCGTTGGCATGGCAGGCATCCCCAGGATACTTCAGTTCCAGGTCAAAGGGCTGGAACTTTCAGCAAGGGGACCAAGGCATACCCAGCTTAGGATCTGCCTCTGGAACCACCCACTGACACCCCAAAATTCAAAACCATGCAGATGTACTAGTGCGTCTGGGTGAAGTAATATCTATATTACCCGAGATACCACTGAGCATTTGTCCCTACATTCCTTGCTACCATCCCAAACTGCAAGCAATTCAGGTACCTACTAACTTTACTGACTAGCCACTCAGAACACACACATTTTCAACAATAGTCATTATGGTAAAGGAGAGCAAAATTCCTTCAAACTCAGTGAGTGAAGTCACTAACACAAAAGAGTCAAGCAATAACGATGAGCTATATCACCTCTCTGAAAAGGAATTTCCGAAGGAACTGTTAAGAATGAATAAGAAACCCAAAGAAGCAATGGAATGCAAAGTCAATAAAATACAAGAGGACATTAGAGCAGAGATGAGTAAATTGCAGACCAAAATACAAGCAGAAATGACAGATACTAAAAGTGATGTAAGTGAAATGAAAAACACACTTAAAGGTCTCCAAAGCAGAGTAACAACTGCTGAAGAAAGAACTAGTGATCTCAAAAAATGAAGTCCAGAGATTCTCTAGACAACAGCAGAAGATGGAAAAAGACTCACAATCAACAAACAGACTACCAGAGAAAATCGGGATGAGGCCATAAAGAACAACATAAGTATCATTGGGGTCCCAGAAGGGCAAGAAGAAAACCCTGATTAAGAAGAAACTGTCAAAACCATCATTGCTGAGAAGTTCCCCGAACTGAAGAACTCATGCTCTGAGATACAGGAGGCCCATAGGATACCAGCTAAAAAAAAACCCAATAAGAATACTCAAAGACACATCCTTATTAAAATGACAAAAACGATAGACAGAGATAGAATATTGAAAGCAGCAAGACCAAAGAAGGAAATCACATACAAAGGAGCATCCCAAAGATTTACAGCACTTCCAGATAAAACACTCCAAGCCCAAAATCAATGGTGGGATATTGTGAAAAGGCTCAATGAACTGCAGGCTTCACCAAGAATTCTTTACCCGGCTAGACTTACTTTCAGATGTGAAGGAAAGATACACAACTTCATGGATAAACAACAACTCAGGAACTTCATTGACTCAGAACCAACTTTAAAGAAGGATTGAAGGGTCTACTGTAAAATAAGATAGAACCCAAAACCACAACAAGTTTAAACAGAAAGATGGCACAAAATCTGAGGGCAATAATCTCTATCAACAATAATGGTCTAAACGCACCAATTATGAGACACAGAGTGGCAAAATGCATTAAAGAACTGAATCCAACATTCTTCTGCCTACAAGAAACACATCTGAATAATCATAGCAAACACAGACTCAAAGTCAAAGGCAGGAAGACCATTCTCCACACAATCAACTCCTCCAAAAAAGGCGGGTGTGGCCATACTCCTATCTGACAATATAGACTTCAGGCTGAAAAATGTTAAAAGGGACAATGAAGACCATTTCTTAATAATTAAGAGGTATATGTACCAGAAAGAAATACCACTACTAAACATATATGCACCCAATGAGGGGCCAGCTAAATACTTAAAACAACTATTAATAGACCTCAAAGAAGACAGTAACAGTAGCACAATAATAGTTGGAGACTTCACACTGCTTTATCAACTATGGATAGATCGAAGAGACTGAAACTGACCAGGGAAATACTGGAACTGAAGGAAGAAATGGAAGACAGAGAGGTAGTGGATATGTACAGGGCTTTTCATCCCAAAAAAGCTGAATAGACATTTTTTCTCCAGTGCACATGAAACACTCTAAAAGATAGACCACATTCTGAGCCACAAAGCATACCTCAATAAAATAAAAAGATAGAAATTGTGTCAACTAACTTTTCAGATTATAATACACTGATAATAGTAGTTAACCATACACAGAATCAGGGAGTCCAACAAAAAACCTGGAAACAGAACAGCTCATTGCTGAAAATCCAATTGGTTGTAGAAGAAATCAAGCAGGAAATCCAATGATTTCTGGACACAAATGAAAATGAAGAGACCAACTATCAGAACTTGTGGGACACAGCAAAAGCTGTGTTAAGAGTAAAGTTCATAGCTCTGCAAGCATTCATCAGGAAAGAAGAAAGGGCCCACATAAGTAACCTGACTTCACAACCAAAAATATTAGAATATGACCAACAAAAAGGAGCCAGACCCAGGCAGAAAGAAGGAAATAATAAAACTTAGGGAGGAAATCAATGCGCTGGAAACCCAAAAAACAATCCAAAATATTAATGAAACCAAGAGCTGGTTCTTTGAAAAAATAAACAAGATTGACACACCACTGAACCCAAATAAACAGAATCAGAAATGAAAAATGGTGACATCACAACAGAAACCACAGAAATCCAAAAGATCATCAGAGATTACTTTGAGAACCTGTATGCCATGAAATATGAGAACCCAGAAGAAATGGATAAATTTCTGAAGTCCTATAACCTTCCACAACTGAAACAAGAAGACCTCCAATACCTGAATAAGCCTATTACCATTGAGGAAATTGAAATAATAATTAAAAGTCTGCCCAAACACAAAGCCCAGGTCCAGATGTTTTCACTAGTGAATTCTACCAAAACTTTAAGGAGGGACCTACTGCCTGTCCTGTTCAAGCTCTTCCAGGAAATAGAAGAAACAGAAACACTCCCAAACAGCTTCTGTGAAGCACATTCACCCTGATACCCAAAGCAGGAAGACACAACACAAAGAAAGAAAATTACAGAACAATCTCCTTGATGAACACAGATGCTAAGATCTTCAACAAAATACTAGCAAGCAGAATCCAAAGACTCATCAAAAATATTATACATCATGACTAAGTAGGATTCATCCTGGGAATGTAAGGATGGTTCAACATTCGCAAGTCAATCAACATAATACATCATATCAATAAGAGAAAAAATAAAAACCATATGATCATATCAATAGACATAGAGAAAGCATTTGAAAAGACCCAACACCCATTCATGATTAAAACCCTCCAGATAATGGGAATTTAAGGAACTTTCCTCAATATAGTCAAAGCCATCTACCAAAAGCCCACAGCAAGTATCATTCTCAATGGGGAAAAATTGAAATTAGGATCAGGGACACAAGGTTTCCCTCTCTCATCTCATTTATTCAATATAATACTGGAAGCACTCACCATAGCAATCAGAGAAGAAAAGGACATTAAGGGCATACAGATAGGCCAGAAAGATATCAAGCTATCATTATTTGCAGATGACATTATATTATACCTAGAAACAATAGATATTTATAGTAGAGTGGCAGGGTACAAAATCAATACCCAAAAGTTGGTGGCTTTCCTATATACAAATAACAAAAGAGAAGAAAGGGATATTAATAAATCAATTCCATCCACAGTTGTGCCACAGAAAATCAAATACCTCATAATCAGCTTAACCAAGTGTGGAAAGGACCTATACAAAGAGAACTACAAGACACTGCTTCAAGAAATAAAGGACACGAGGAAATGGAGATACATTCCCTGCTCATGGATGGGGAGAATTAGCATTGTCAATATGGTAATACTCCCTAGAGCTTTGTACAGATTCAATGCGATTACTATAAGGATACCCATGACATTCTTCAAAGAAATTGACCAAACACTCCTAAAATTCATATGGAATAATAACTCCCATGGATAGCTAAAGCAAACCTTGGGTAAAAGAAGATGGGAGACATCACCTTTCCAACCTCAAACTGTACTACAAAGCAGTAATAATTAAAACAGTGTGGTATTAGAATAAAAACAGACCTCTGGACCTATGGGATATAGTTGAGTATCCTGACACCATCCTCAAACACGTGATCAGTTAATATTTGATAAAGGGGCAGAGTCGAAAATGAAGTAATGAAAGCCTCTTCAACAAGCGGTGCTGGGAAAACTGGATAGCTACATGTAAAAAAATTAATTTGGACCTGTGTCTAACACCATGCACAAAAATCAGATCAAAATGGATTAAAGATCTCAATATCAGACTTGAATCCATAAGTACGTCAAAGAAAATATAGGAAAAACCCTTCACGACATTGAAGATAAAGACATCTTCATTGGTGAAACACCACTAACAAAGCAACTAGAAGAAAAGGTAAACATATGGGACTACATGAAACTAAAAGCTTCTGCGCCTCAAAAGAAACAGTGAACAAGATACAAAGACAATCCACAGAATGGGAAAGAACATTTACCCAAAACCCATCTGATAAGGGGTTAATATCCAGGATATATCAGGCACTGGTAGAGCTATACAAGAAGAAAACAGCCTACCCCATTAAAAAATGGGGAGAAGATATGAACAAAAAATTTGACAAGGAAGAAATCCGAATGGCCAAAGGCATATGAAAAAAATGCTCATCATCACTAATCATCAGAGAGATGCAAATCAAAACAATAATGAGATATTACCTCAAACCACAGAGACTGTCGCATATCTAAAAGGGTAAGAACAACACAAAAGGGGACACCCATCCATTGCTGGTGGTAATGCAGGTTGGTACAGCCGTTCTGGAAAACAATATGGACATTCCTCCATAGACTAGAAATTGAGCTCCCATTTGACCCAGCCATACCACTCCTGAGGATATACTCTGGGAAGCCCAAAACACACAGTGGAAACACCATCTACACTTTTATTTTCATAGCAGAACTATTCACAATAGCTAAAATTTGGAAACAAGCAGTATGCCCAAGAACTGATGACTGGAAAAAGAAACTTTGGTACAACTAACAATGGAATACTATGCAACTGCTAGGAAAAATGATGTCATGAAATTTGCCTATAAATGGATGGACATGGAGAGGATCATGTTGAGTGAAATTAGTGAAGGAAAGAGATATAGAATGCATTTATTTGCATGACATGAATATATATACATATTATGATACCACAATCCAATGTCAGGTGTAACGTGGATCAGGAGGTCTTATCAAAGGTGGAAATTAACACAAACGTGTGGGGAGTCAGAAGTTAGGTAAGAAAGAGAAGGGAACATGTGCAAATAATTGGTGGTACGGTTAGTACCAACCTAGAACTGAGCATTAAATACAGGCAAAAAAATGCACATGGTGAAAAAATATAAATAATAAATAAATAAATAAATAAATGCACATGATGGCCTCTAATTGTATGTGTAACCACAATATGTAAGAGAAGGAAGAGAGAAAGAGGAAGAGAGAAAAGAGATAAAGAAGCTGCCATGAGAGGCAAGCTATGGGAGTGGTGAGGGAATCGGGGACACTGGTGGTGGGAAATGGGCACTGGTGGAGAGAGGGGTGCTGGAACACTGTGTGACCGAAACCCCCAAACATGAACAACTTTGTATATCTCACCGTGTTATAATAAAATATTAACAAAAAATTATCTTATCAATTCATCTCTTTAGTATCATATTTCTTCTTAGAGAATTTCTGAGGGAATCCAAGACACTGTCTCATCTGATGTGTCTTCAGCACCTAGAATAATATATACTGTATTATACACATTCAGTAAACATATGCCATGTAAATGAATGTTTTAATTAGAGTAATATGTATGGAAATAAGAATATAACAAACTATTTATAATTTTAGGTCTAATTCTAAGCATTTCTCCTTATCAATAAATATGTAACAAATATACAGTAATATATAAGAAAAATTTCTAAATAATTCATTTTAAATTAGTCACATACTATTATATTCATAGAGGATAAAAATAAAAGTATGTTTGTGATATTCCTTGACACATCACTGTGCCACAAGGCCAAATTTTAGTTGTATCACATGGTATTTGTTATCAAAATTTATGAGCTCTCTAGTCATTAGCCATCATTGACTTAAATCTATCAACAAAAAATTCCACAAAAATGTTAAGCCCATTCACTGTTGTTATATTTCTTGTAGATTTTATCATAGATAGGTTAAATAGTAGTAAGCCCTTTGTGTGGAATTCAGAGATAGTCTGATACCGCATAGTTTTAAAATTACAGATACTTCTATACAAATGCAGTTTAAATGGAATCTCCCAACCCAATTAATGTTTTTTTCTTTCTACCTGATAGCTCCATTTATGGGACATTGAAGCAATACACTTTTGCAGTTTTTTAAATTTTGGTTCCCTTGATTTTGGGTCACACCCATCAATGCTCACGCAATACTTGGGTGAACTTGGGTGACCATATTTGGTGCTAGGGATCAAACTACTGTCAGGCAAACGCAAGAAAAATTCCTAACCCTTTAGTACTATGTCTCTAGCTCTTGGATCCTGAGTTTTGTCCTCGTATAAGTATGGACTTGCCCATCAATTCTGAATTCCCTTACTCGAGAATGGTGTACCCATTTAAAAAAATAACATTGACTTCTGAGTCAGTTACATAAACTTCTACTTAAAGTCCAGAACTTTATTTTACATACTATTTTTTTTTTTTTTCAACCCTCTAGCAACTACTTTATCTTCTTGATTTGTATGTTCACCTAAAATTAAAATAATGGTATTTATGTGGTAGGTAGGATAAAAATGAAGTCATTCAGTAAAAAAGTGACTTGAATTGGGTAACTGCTTGATTACCTGCAAGAATTTTTATGATACTAAGTACAAACAGTGTAGTTTCTTTTTAAATAAAATTATTATTGCAACTACTTTCTTAGCTTGCAATATTCAGATAATAGAGTCTCCATGTACATAAATGTTAACACCAGTTTTCATTTCACTGCTAATAATGTATTTCCTTCCAAATGGAAGGTAGGAAACAAAAATTAACAGCAAGTAGGGACATTACAGGTGGAAGGAATAAATCATGGTTAAAAACAGTTAATTAATCAGGTCATTTTCATTGAAATCAATATGTTCTCACAATCATTAATATGTTAATTATTGTGGCAGTGATTTTCAAACTTTCCTAGCAGACTTAGCTGTTTTTCAGCCCAGATGTGTTTGCCATATGTCTTATATGTAAATATTAACAAAATTCACTGAGGGTACTTTGATTTTGTTATATTCCTGCTCAAATTTACTAAGTATTTGTTTCACTTCATGAATTTAGACAATAGACTGAAGGATTCATTGTAATACACAACATGGTATGATTGCATTAAAACTATGAACAGAGAAGTGGACTTTGAAAGGCTCCTATCAATCTGTTTAACAATAAGAACATATTTCTGATATGATCTTAATAAGCATATGTTCCAGATCTCCCCATTTATTAACTTTGGTCCTTCATATATGTGATTCATTAAAATTATCCTTATCCTGACAAGGAGCAAAAGTATGCATCACTTGATCACTTGATCACTTGACATTCCATTATTCGTTGATTTGCTAAAAGAGAGCCTGTAACTTTCCATTGACCCTGTCACATGCCAGTGTAGCCCAATGGCATCTGCTTGCTTCAGGAATACAAAGAGCCTCCAACCGTTTGTTCAGGGTCTTGACAAAGAAGTCTGACCATCTTGTAGGTGGGCAGCAATGTGATCTTTTTTTTTCTGCTTTTTGGGTTACACCCAGCAATGCTCAGGGGTTACTCCTGGCTCTGCATTCAGGAATTACTCTTGGTGGTGCTCGGGAACCATATGGGATGCTGGGGATCGAACCCGGACCGGCACAGGCCGGCCACATGCAAGGCAAACACCCTACCCACTGGGCTATCGCTCCGGCCCCAGTGTGATCTTTTGACATCCCATGGGATCCAATCGGTAACGGCTCTAGTCCAGCAGTCGTCTCCAAATTACTTTACAAGTCCAGTCCATCTGATTTTCGATGCCTTGGTAAATGAGACAGCATCCCTGACTCTGGATCATTGACGGAGGTCGGAACTGGGAATTCCTTCTCTCCATTTGAGTAAGGCATGATATTCCAAGCTCTTTAAATTCCTCTTTGGAAGATCCGAATAGTATTCTCATCTTTCTTTCTTAGGGCCCAGGTCTCCGAGGCCTATGAGATGTACCCAGAACCAGAAGTTCTCTGTCCTTTTAGCTATTTCTTCAATGGTCTTGAAGACATTCCATGCTGCTCTCTTCCTCCTGTGCAGCTCAGGTTTTAGGTCATTCATCATGTTGAGTTCTCAACCTAGATACACATAACTGCTGCATTCAGAGATATTTGTTCCATTGAGAGTGAATGGGGCCTCTGGAAGTAGTTCAGTTTTCTAAGAACATTGTTTTGTTGAGATTCAGCTGTAGACCTGTCTTTCCACATTCTTGGTCAAAGTCAGCCAGCATTTGGGCCGCTTGGCTAATGTTTGGGATTATTAGAACAATGTCATCAGCGAAGCGGAGGTGGTAGAGGTGCTGATGGTGTATCTTCACTCCCATTCCTTCCCATTCTAATTGTCGCATAATGTTCTCAAGGGTGGCACTGAAGAGTTTCAGTGAAAATGGTATCACCCTGCAAACCCCTCTTTTTACATCAATGATCACTTCCTTGTAGAATGGTGAGATCCTGGTGGTGAATCCGTACTACAGCTCACGAAGGATCTTGATATTGGGTTTTGAACACCCTGTTTGGTTGGGGCTTCGATGACCACTTCTGTCTCAACTGAATCGAAGGCTTTCTTTAAATCAGTGTATGTGAGGCAGAGCAGCATCTTGAACTCCCTACAAACTTTAATGAGCTTTATTACTGTGTGGATATGATCAATTGTGCTGAATCCTTTTTTGGAAGCCAGATTGCTCACATGGTTGTCCTTTATCTAATGTTCTGCCAATCCTGTTCAGGATGACTCGAATGAACAGCTTGTAAATGACAGATAACAGGCAGATGGGGCGATAGTTGCCAATGTCGTGGATGTCTCCCTTCTTGAACAGTAGAACTGTCCTTCTGGTTTTCCATTGGGGGGGGGACCTTGCATTCAGACAGGTAGCGTGTGAAGAGCTGAGACAGTGTATTGATGATTACTGACAACAGATTCTTCAGGTGTTCAGCTCTGACTTTGTCTGGGCCTGGTGTGGTTCGCTTCTTTACCAACAAAAAGGTAATTCGGGATTTCAGAAGGGAGAATATTGGGAATGACATATCCATCCTGTGGAAATTGGCATGTGGGCAGGTAGACTTGGCTATCAAAGAGATCTAAGTAGAAGTCATGGATAATCTTCTCCATTTGCTTTCTGGAAGATGTGATCAATCCATCAGGATGTCGGAGGGCAGTCATCTTGGTCTTATAGTTGGCGAGGGACAGGCAGGTGTTGCAAATGCTTTTTCCTGGCTTCTGCTTCATTGGCCAGTATTTCTGCTCTTCTCTATTTTAGGTCTTCCTTTATCACTTCTCTGCACTGCTTTGAGAGTTTGGACACTAGCATTTGGTTGCCTGAGGCTCGCAGCTTTCCACGTTGGTGAATGAGCTTGAGAGTTTTTGAAGACAGGCGTCCTTTTGTGTCTTTCTAGGTATGGCAAACACCCTTCTGCTGTTCTGGCTCCATATTCAAGATCACCATTCAAGTGATCTTGAATATGTAACTTAGACTCTGTCTGAGCCTTAATTTTCTTTTGTTTCATAGTTTCCTTTAGTTTGTAAGAATAAAATTCTTCTATTAGTCTCTATTAGTCTCTATAAGGATACAATACAACAACCTATTTTACCCTTGGAGAAAAATATGTAATGATATTCCAAGTAGTATAGAAAGAAAAATGGTAGCAATACATGCTTTGTCTATCTATATTATTAATGAGTGTAAGCTGAATTATTGATAATTGATTTGCCAAACACAAGTTGGTTTTCTAGAAAAACAAGAATTGCTGGAAGACCACTGAAAACTATTCCCATCAAAATATCTATTCTGTTACATCTCATGGCACTCTGTTACACCCCACATTCCACAGTCTGCTGCATTGCTATAACTCTTTTTTTGACCACTTTGCCCCTTTTCCAACCCCTGTAACTTACTATAACAAGTGTTCTTCATGTAGGGAAGCTCTCAAAGTATGTAGTAGCTAATATTTATTTAAGTATTTATAGGGATGATTCTATGATTAAGTTTTAATATAGGTTTTGTAGTGATGGCAGGAAGAGACAAACTGGTTTACAGTGTTTGGCTATCCGGTGCTCTACTTTAAAATTGAATAGCTCAATCATTATCCTCTTTGATGTTACTTTTAATTCATTTGTGCATTTAAAATTAATGATACTATTATTTTCATTTTATAAACTAAGGCAATAAAATAAAGAAATGTGTTTTTCTATGGTTAGTCATTGAAGAATCTATAGATTTCTGTCTCTTCATCAGTCTTTAATTATTTCCTCCTAACACATGTATTTTTCTTTCCAAAATTTTAGTTTGTTAAAGCACCATGAATTACAAATCTATTCATGGGTTTTTGACATACAATGTTCCATCACCAATCCTGCCCATTGTCAATTCTGCCATCAGTGTTTTCAGATCCCCTCTCTATCACGCCCCCTTAGCACCTCCCCAGACTCCTCCTCAGCTGCATTCTGGCATCTTGATAGGCACCTTCTAAATTTGGTTTTTAAAATTGGGGTCTAACAATTTCACTGCTGTTGCCTTTGGTTTGTATATTTAGTGCTATCATTTCTTGGCAACACCCATATGAGTCCCCTTGACCCTTGCCCCCTCCCTGTTGCTTCATCTCCATCTCTTCTCCCTTCCACTTTATTGCTTTCCCTTCTCCTTCACAAACTCTAGGGCCAGAGGTGATCTGGCAGCCCCCTTTAAACCATTACATTCCCTCATTCAATTATTTATACCACATATGAGTAACAATCATCCTGTATTTGTCCTTCTTTGGGCTTACATCATTTTACAGTATATCTTACAGTTCTATCCATGTTACTGTAAATTGAATGATTTAATCTTTTTAAAGCTGCATTATATTCCAATGGATATGTATAACTGTATATATAGTGGATGATCCACTATATATATATGATCATATATAGTGGATCATATATGTGGATCATATATTCATGATACACTATACATATAGTGGATCATGAAGATATCATATATATGACTATATATGACATATTCATGATCTACTGATCTGGTGTTGGACATCTAGGTTAATCCTAAATCAACCCACTGAACTGAGTGCTTCAGTTAATAGTGGTGCTTATATGTCATTTTGAATGACTATTGTTTTCTGTTCTGGGGGTAGATACCCAAAATGGAATTGCTGAATCATAGGGTAGCTCAATTTAAGTTTATTGAGACTCTCCATACTATTTTCAATGGGGGTTGAAACAGACAACGTTCCCACCAGCAATGGATGAAAGTTCCTTGTTCACTATATCCCAGCCAACACAAATTCCTCCTATAGTTTTTTTAATCATTTTGTAATATGTACTGTTCTTACTGGCATGACATGGTATCTCATTGCTGTCTTAATTGGATTTCACCAATAATAGGTGATGTTGAACATATTTCATGTGCTGGTGAGCATTTTTACATGCCTAACACCAATTTTTCATTTCTTACTTATTTTACCAGTACCTTTGTGCAGGATTTGATTAATCATTGATTTAATGAATACTGTAACCAGTAATTTCTGTTTAGATATGTTAGTTTATAAATTAGAAAAACCAGGAACAGCCTTCTAGCATAAACCCTTCTGCTTTGAAGCAAGAAAAATGAGTCAGAAAAGTCATCTAATTTTCACATGTAATTAGTATTTGTGATGACTGAAATATAGTTCTATGATTATAGACCATTTGTTCTTTAAAATTGTGCTAATTAATATAATGTAGCAGTGAAGAAATCAGTAAATATTTCTTCATTTATGTTTTAATATTATGAAAAAATTGCAATATATTTGTAATATTCTTAATGTTCAAGAAAATCTACAAGCAGGTGTTGCCTAAAGAGTCAGAAAACAGAAATAAATATAAATCAAGAAAGAACATCTGTAGACCAATACTCTAGGGCATAAGGTTGAGCCATACACGTTTATGCTGTTAAATCTTCAAACTGCAAAAATTGGAGTTTCATATGATTTTGTCAAAGAGTTTCTGTGGATAAATTAACATTAAAAGTAAAAATTAAATCCCAGGTTTGGTGCTACTTCTATATTAATCTGCATACTTAATTTTTATAATTTAATGAACCATATATATGCACACCATTTATTGAGTAAATATTAAGCACATTCCAATTGTTACAGAGATTCATATTTATTTGATGTTAAAATGTATACAAGATAAAAAAAGAGAATAAATGCTGATATAGGACTGGAACATAGATTGTCATGAAAAAAATTACTTATTTTACAGTTTATCATGTAAGTCTCTATATGTATATTCAATGGTGAGTTCTAGTCTGACATTACAATTCCCATTTCCCATCAGCCACCCCAGTTTGTTACAACTACAATGATAATTAACTGTAATGATCATTGTAATGATCTATGTGCAAGATCCTGGGAAGGACCTGGTCTAAACAATCTGATTATTATCTAAGCTGTGCACAGGCACAACTGTGTGTCTGTCTATCTCTTGTCCAGCTTTGCTGATTGTGGTGGCTACATGCTCGTTGGGCATGCTGCAATGTGTAGGGGAAGAGAAAGAGAGAAATACAGAGACAGAGACACAGAGAGAGAGAGAGAGAGAGAGAGAGAGAGAGAGAAAAAGGTGCCTGCTATAGAGGCAGGCTGGGGTTTGGGGGGGGAGGGAATGTGGAGACATTGGTGATGGGAATGGGGCACTAGTGGAGGGATGGGTTCTGGAACACTGTATGATGGAGACCCAATTATGAACATCTTTGTAATTGTATATCTCACGGTGATATAATAAAAATTAAATTTAAAAAATACTTATTTTATTACTCAAAATTAATGAACAATTATATCACTATAAGTTCATCTGTTTTTAATTATTTTAATAACATTTCAGTTATAATAATAGTGTTTAGTGTTCCAAGGAAAGCAAGTTAAACCTTAGAAAAATTGAAGGAGGCAGACAAACCATTCTTAATCATTTCTGGTGGCAGTATATAGTTTTGGTTTGGGAGTAGATGGAAGGGAAGCCTCCAAAGCAATGTTCAGGGGACCTAAAGGCATTCCTTGTGATTCTCAGTTTATTAAAGACAATATTATAAAAGATAATCCAGAGATTATCAGTTTTCATATGTAACATCTAATTATTATCACAGATTAGATGGGCACACTTACTTTGAGAACTAAGGTATTAGAGATGTTTTCATTTGGCAGGCAGAGTACTGAAGCAGAACCATAGTTGTCTATTTTTGAACTTAATACTAGTGCTTGGTTGACAAATGAAATAGTAGGTAACATTTTAGCAGAATTCCCAGTGCAGCAAAATGGTAGTAAAACAAACATAGTATACTATTTTAAATATATAAAATAAAAAGTAACTTAGTCCATATAAAATTAGCCTTAAACTCATAGAAATGTGTCTTTTTCTAACTTGTATATTACAAATGAAAACATATGGGTAAGAATTACAGTAAAACTCTTGGGAGCATCACAGTCACCCATTTCAGTTTGGACCAACCATAAACATAAGAGCTCTACAAGTCACAGTAGAGACTGAAGCTATGGAATTTGTAGTGAAGTTCTCATACACCACATTCACACTCTCTAAATTAATTCAGAAATTTCTGATCATATTTATGATATCAGAAAAAGACTGTGCAAAATCATTGTGTAGCTAAAATACTAGAATAGTTTATAAGTTCATTAATTTGAGGAGTAGCAATACGCAATGACTTCTGTTAAGTTTTATAATCTCAAATTTTTGTAATTTTGTTTGTGATATCATTTGTGGTATAAAGATTATATATTCTATGTAATCAAACTTTTTAAAAATATCACAAAGTAACTTCATTTTTCCTAACAGTTGCATAGTATTCCATTGTGTAGATGTACCAAAGTTTCTTTATACAGTCATTAGTTCTCTGGCATACTGGTTGTTTCCAGGTTCTGGCTATTGTGAATAGTGCTGCTATGAAAATAAAAGTGCGAATGGTGTTTCCACTGTGTGTTTTTGGCTTCCCAGGGTATATTCCCAGTAGTGGTATGGCTGCGTCAAATGGGAACTCAATTTCTAGTCTATGGAAGAAAGTCCATATTGTTTTCCAGAAAGGTTGTACAAGTCGACATTCCCACCAACAATGTATGAGAGTCCCATTTTCCCTGCATCCATGCCAGCACTTGTTGTTTTAACCCTTTTGGATATGGGCCAGTCTCTGTGGAAAAAATGAAGCTATGAAATTTGCCTATAAATGGAAGGAAATGGAAAGGATCATGTTGAGTGAAATTAGAATGAAAGAGAGAGATACAGAATGACTGCATTTATTTGCATGACACACACACATATATATATACATATATGTCCACATATATATATGTATATACACACACATATACATATTATGATACCAAAATCCAATGTCAGGCAAAACGTGTATGAGGAGGGTCTTACCAAAAGTGAAAATTACCATACACATGTGTGAGTCAGAGGTTAGGTAAGACAGAGAAGGAAACATGTGCGAATAAATGTTAAAAGGGCTAATACCAACCTAGAACTGAGCATTAAATACAGGCAAAAAATGCACACGATGGCCTCTAAGTGTATGTATTGCAATCCACAATATGTAAGAGAAGGAAAAGAGAGAGAGGGAGAGAGAAAAGAATAAAGGACCTGCCATGGAGGCAGGCTATGGGAGGGGGAAGGGAATTGGGGACATTGGTGGCAGGAAATGGGCACTGAAGGAGAGCAGGGTGCTGAAACACTGTGTGACCGAAACCTCCAAACATGAACAAAGTTGTAACTGTATATCTCACGGTGGTCACTTGATCACTTGATCACTTGAATCCCGTTATTCATCGATTTGCTCGAGCGGGCACCAGTAACATTTCCATTGGACCCTATCACGTGCCAATGTAGCCCAATGGCATCTGGTTGATTCAGGAATATGAAGAGCCTCAAACCGTTCCTTCAGGGTCTTGACAAGGAAGTCTGACCATCTTGTAGGTGGGCGGCCACGTGATCTTTGACATCCCGTGGGATCCAGTCGGTAATGGCTCTAGTCCAGCGGTTGTCTCCAAGTCGCATTATATGTCCAGCCCATCTGATTTTCCATGCCTTGGCAAATGAGACAGCATCCCTGATTCTGGAATAGCGACGGAGGTCAGAACTCCGGATTCCTTCTCTCACTTGAGTGAGGCATGTTATTCCAAGCATAGCTCTTTCGATTCCTCTCTGGAGACCCGAATAGCATTCTCATCCTGCTTTCGTAGGGCCCAGGTCTCTGAGGGAGTATGTTAATGCAGGGATAACCGTGGAGTCAAAGAGATGTGCCCGGAGCCGGAGGTTCTTTGTCCTTTTAGCTATTTCTTTGATGCCTTTGAAGGCATTCCATGCCGCTCTCTTCCTCCTGTGCAGCTCAGGTTTTAGGTAGTTCATCATGTTGATTTCTCGACCTAGGGACACATAACTGCTGCATTCAGAGATGTTTGTTCCATTGAGAGTGAATGGAGCCTCTGGAACTAGTTCATTCTTCATGAACATTGTTTTCTTTTAGATTCAGATGTAGACCTATCTTTCCACAATCTCAGTCGAAGTCAGCCAGCATTTGTGCTGCTTGGCTAATGTTTGGTGTTATTAGAACGATGTCATCAGCGAAGCGGAGGTGGTGTAGTTGCCGACCATCTATCTTCACTCCCATTCCTTCCCATTCTAATTGTTGCATGATGTTCTCGAGAGTGGCGCTGAAGAGTTTTGGTGAAATGGTATCACCCTGTCGAACCCCTCTTTTCACATTAATGATCACTTCTTTGTAGAATGGTGAGATCCTGGTGGTGAATCGATAATACAGCTCACGAAGGATCTTGATGTATTGGGTTTGAACACCCTGTTTGGCTAGGGCTTCGAAAATCACAAAGTAAAGTAAAATTATTTCCCCAAAGATACAACTAACTAAGAATGATTTTTTATAAAAAAACACATTTTGGGGTTCAGAGCAATAGTATAAGGTGCGTGCATTGCACACAGCTAACCTAAGTTGACAACTCCTGAGCACGGCCAGGAATAATCACTGAGTGCAGAGCTGGAAGTACACTTGAGCAACTTCTATGGTGACAAGCCCATCCCCAAACTGTGAAAAAAGCTTATTTTCCAAGGTATCTTATATCCCACAACCTATTAGAGATCTCAGTGAATAGGTGCACTCATTCCCAATACCTCCCAACATGCTTTGCCTCTTTATTTTTGCTTTATTGATTTTTGCTTCTTATTTGCCATGTCAAGTGATGCTTGAGGCTTATTTTGGTTCTGCACTCAGAGATTGCTTCTGGCATTTTTTTGGGGAAACATGTGTAGTGCAAGGTATTGAACCTTAACAGGCCACACGCAAAACAAGTGTCCTACTCTCTGCCCTGTCACTTGGCTCCATCTATACCTTTACTTTCTAATTCTGATCTAAAATCATCATGTGTTCTTTGTGGAAGTAGCACTACTTTTACTTAACTAAGGTTCTTCTACATTACTAACACATAATGTTAACTTTAAACATTGGATAAGGTAGTCTTAGGATGGGAGAAAGAAAGATAAAGTCCATACCCAAGATCTCCCCTTTGATGTTTTCCTTTTCTTCCTTCCTCCCCTCATCCTTCCCTCCTTTGTTTCTTCCTTTTCCTCCCCCATCCTCTCTCCCTCCCTCCCCTTCTTCTTCTTTATCTTTTTCTTTATTTCTTTCATCAAATTTAATTTTATTTTAGGAAGCAAAGTTTAGAATATTTTAAATAAGTTTCTTGCATAAATCATTTAGCTCCACACCCTCCACCAAGTCCACTTTCATCCACCATTGTCCCCATGTGCCCCCATATCCTCCCTCTTTTAACATCATATAAAAATATCAAATTAAAATGAATTAAAGACCTTGACATAATACCTAAATACGTAATATAATATATAATATATCATACTTAAATATAACCTAAAATAGATTACATTAAGAAAAACATAGAAACCTTTATGACACTGAATCTAGTGGTGTCTTCAATGATTCAATGTCATTAACTAACCTAACAGAACCAAAGATTAATTGAAGTACAACAAACCAAGAAACTTCTGTACCATGACAGAAATGTGACCAGAATATAAAGACATTCCTTAGACTTTTACATGTCCAGCCCATCTGATTTTCGATGCCTTGGCAAATGAGACAGCATCCCTGATTCTGGAATAGCGACGGAGGTCGGAACTCTGGATTCCTTCTCTCACTTGAGTGAGGCGTGATATTCCAGTCATAGCTCTTTTGATTCCTCTCTGGGAGACCAGAATAGCATTCTCATCCTGCTTTCGTAGGGGCCCAGGACTCTGAGACATATGTTAATGCAGGGAGAACCGTGGAGTCAAAGAGATGTGCCAGGAGCCGGAGGTTCTTTGTCCTTTTAGCTATTTATTTGATGCCTTTGAAGGCATTCCATGCCGCCTTCTCTTCCTCCTGTGCAGCTCATGTTTTAGGACGTTCATCATGTTGACTTCTCGACCTAGGTACACATAACTGCTGCATTCAGAGATGTCTGTTCCATTGAGAGTGAATGGGGCTGGACATGTAATGCGATTTGGAGACGACCGCCGGACTAGAGCTGTTACCGACTGGATTCCTTGGGATGTCAAAAGATCACATGGCTGCCCACCTACAGGATGGTCAGACTTCCTTGTCAAGACCCTGAAGGAACGGTTTGAGGATCTTCATATTCCTGAATCAACCAGATGCCATTGGGCTAGATTGGAATGTGATAGGGTCCAATGGAAATGTTATTGGCACCCACTGGAGCAAATGGATGAATAATGGGATTCAAGTGATCAATTGATCAAGCAATCCTTAGACTAGGAGAGAAAATTTGCTTACCGCTCATCTGGTAAAGTGTAATACCCCTTCTTACCTTTTATTGTCATGGAAAGATTCTATTATATCTCAAATACAAGTCCCATTTTACTGAGTAACTGTGAATTAAATAAAACTATTCAAAGTAGCAAACATATAGTAAAAACTCAGTTGATGCTCATTTATCATTTTATTTTTAGTTGATTGACTGTGGAAAACATGGAAAGAAAAATGAAGTTTAGATCACTAGTCCAGCAAGAGACACTTTAAACAGATGGGAAGGCAACAAGAAGATGAAGCATGAGAGAGCAATTTGAAGAAGTTAAGAATGGTGATGTTTAATCAATATGAAAATATGTGCATAAAAAGGGCCTGCTGATGAATACATTTCCTTATTTAGTAAGGAATACACAACCATTTCTGTATGTTAAAATAATTTACCGGTTTATTACACAAAAGATATTCTTGCTGTATTCACTAAACTGTAAATTTTCACGGTCATTTGGGGTAAGAAAATACACAGACTCTAGTTAGGCTGTACAACTACCAGACCCACAGATGCATATGTCAGAACACTCCATATGCAATATACCATATAGACTCTCACTATTTCTGGTTTCTATAAAGGTATTAATAGAAAATACAATAATAATTATTATTATTATCCTTAGTTATCAATAACTGAGCTAACTAGGGTCTGATATACCATTACTGCTTAGACGAAACAAGAAAATAGATTTAACCCCTCTCAATTCACATTAAACTAATAACAAGCAAATGAATAATCCAATAATCAGATAACAGTTTATAAACATCCAAAAGTATCCACACGGTACCAAGCTCATTGAAGTTTGTAGGGAGTTCATGATGCCACTCAGTCTCACGTTCATTGATTTAAAGAAAGTCTTTGATTCTGTGGAGACTGAAGCATCATCGAAGCTCTAGCCAAACAGGGTGTTCAAACCCAATACATCAAGATACTTCGTGAGCTCTATTACGGATTCACCACCAGGATCTCGCCTTTCTACAAGGAAATGATCATTGAAGTCAAAATAGGGTTCCGCAGTTCTGACCTCAGTCACTATTCCAGAGTCAGGGATGCTGTCTCATTTGCCAAGGCATCGAAAATCTGATGGCTGGACATGTAATGTGATTTGGAAACGACCACTGGACTAGAGCCGTTACCGACTGGATCCCACAAGATGTCAAAAGATCACGTGGCAGCCCAACTACAAGATGGTCAGACTTCTTTGTCAAGACCCTGAACAAAGGGTTTGAGGCTCTTAATCTTCCTGAAGCAACCAGATGCCATTGGGCTACACTGGCATGTGATAGGGTCAAATGGAAATGTTACTGGCACCGGCTCAAGCAAATCGATGAATAATGAGATGTCAAGTGATCAAGTGACCAATTTACATTAAACTAATAACAAGCAAATTATTACTCCAATAATCAGGTAACAGTTTATAAACCTCCAAAAGTATAGTGGTTTAGCTAGGCAATACTCATTGCTTGATATGCACCAAAATGGTGCCCAGGCAACTGCATTCTTTAACTTTTGAACGCAGATAAGATTGCTCCAAATTGTGCAAGGTGTCTTGCCAAATTCTTGCAACTACTACTAGAGAACAGTATCACATCCAGAAAATTGAATGCACTAATTAATTGACAACTATATATTGTTGTGGAAGCTTTCATTTCAATTCAATTATTTTTATTGAGTTTTTACAATGCTGCCATTATTATTATTTTACTTTCTTTGAACTGAAATGTTACTACACTGAGTTCACCAGCAAAAGACCAAGATCTTGGCACCATTATCCTAAGATTTTTCCCCACTCCCTAGCCCTTTAACTTCCTCAGATAACAATTCTAAGCAAAGTTGCTCAAATTCAAAAATACTGGAAAGTATGATACTAATATGCCAGGGCAGTAGAAACACAGGCAAGGAGGATGGGTCCATGGTTGGAAGACTGACTCAAGTGCTGGGGAGAAGGCAGATGGGATAGAGAAGGAAGCACTATGGCAATGATAGTTGGAAATGATCACTCTGGAAAAGGAACAAACATGAAGACCCCTCAGTACCTGCATTGCAAACCATAATGCCCAAAAAGAGAGAAAGAAAGAGAATGGGCAAGATAGAGAAAGAGAAGTGCCTGTCATAGAGACAGACTGGGGTGGGAGGTGGTGGGAGAGAAACTGAGGTAATTGGTGATGCGAAATGTGCACCAATGGAGGGGTGGGTGTTGGAACATTGTATGACTGAAATGAGATAATGAACAGCTTGTAATTGTGTACCTCATGGTGATTCAATTGAATAAAAGATAAATAAAAGGAAATAGATGATAATAATGAGTACTTGGACTTTGAATGAATTCAGAACTGATGCTACCAAGTGTTGGTTGGTTGGGTGGGAGAGGCTGATGGAGAATGACACCCGAAGCTGGGGAGAGTTTAGGGCTTTCTGGCCTGGTGCAGGGGCACTAATTTTATATGCCAACAGCATGAATGCAAAAGCTTCTGTGAACCTCAATCACAATAAACATTGCTTAAATAAAAGGAAAAAATAATGCAGGTATGTGAGGAGTCAAAAATATAATGTTTAAGGCATGAATTCAGACCCCAGAGAAAAAACACATTTGGATTTCTATCATATGCTCAGCAATGTTTTACTTCTAAAGAAAAAAATGTTCTTTTTATTAGAGGTATTTATAAACAAGTGGAAATAGATACAAACACGTGTTTTAATATAACTGTATCACTGTCTTCCCGTTCATCATCAATTTGCTCGAGCAGGCACCAGTAACATCTCCATATGTCCTGTCTCATGCAAGTAGAGCCCAAGAGTACCTGCTTGCTCCAGGAACATAAAGAGCCTCAAATCATTCCATCAGGTCATGGAAATGAGGTCAAATATGACACGGGTAGCTTGCCAGGCTCTGCCGTGAGTGTAGCATACTCTTGTAGTCATCTCTAAATCCAGCATTTATTGATGAACTGTGCGGCCGCTTGTAGCCTCGTGAGTCGGGCTGTGATAGGCTGCTCTTCTGGGTGGAGTTCTGACGAGGGGGAAGTCCGGATGTGGATAATGGGGGGCCCTCATGGAGTGGGGGGTTGTCTGATTGTTGCAAAGCTCTGCTGGGGTGGCGGGCCAGGGCTAGAACCCACCATCCCTCCCGGACACCTCGTGGCGACTGGGCACAGGGAGAGCCAGTAGCAGCTCTGCTCCATGCCTGTGAGTCCGTGTTTTAATATACTTATATTCCACTGAGAGTGTCTAGACCTCCCCTTTGACTGACTTCTCAACAGATGACCCTCATCTGATGAAAACCTCAATGATTCCATCAGCTTACTTAGCAAAACTGAGAAATCTTTGTATTGTTTTGTTCCTTAATCTATTATACTTCTTTGCTGCCATTCTCCTTTCTGAAATCTTTGTATTGTTTTGTTCCTTAATCTATTATACTTCTTTGCTTCCATTTGGCAGCAAAAAAGTATAATAGATTAAGGAACAAAAACAATACAAAGATTTGTCAGTTTTGCTAAGTAAACTGATGGAATCATTGAGGTTTTCATCAGATGAGGGTCATCTGTTGAGAAGTCAGTCAAAGAGGAGATCTAGGCACTCTCAGAGGAATATAAGTCCATCCATTTACAATGCTTGTGTAGCTTTGCTCCTTGGCATATGTGTTCCCTGAAGCTGCTCCAAAAATACAACCTTAAGAAAATACATTGCAACATCAAAGGTGCGGTTAAAACTCTTCTGGATTACACAAGTAATTGAAATTAAATCCTTTATGCTTTAATCCAGTGTCATTGATAGGTTTTTAGGAACAAATTTTAAAAGGAAAATAAAATTAAAGCTCTTTCAATAAAGTCACTTAATTTAACATCATTTTATATGACATTGAAAAGAAAAAGAATAATACTATCACAAAATGAAATCAAGTTATTCAAGAATATAAAATACAGATTTTCAAACTATAGTTCACGATATAGAAAACTACATGTATTACAACTGTCCATGACTACCCCCTTTTTAAAAAAAAGTAAGTCCCCCCTTTTTATTTGCTTTTGGGTCACACCGGCAATGCTCAGGGGTTACTCTACACTATGGAATTACTCCTGGCAGTACTGAGGGGGGGGGGTAGGGGGAGACCATATGGGATGCTGGAGATAGAAACCAGGTCAACTGCTTGCAAGGCAAATTCCCTCCCCACTGTACTATCACTCCTGCCCGAGTAAGTTCCTTCTTATTTAAATTGTCACTCACCAGTCTAGAATGATCCACCTATTTTTTGGGCTTTTCTCTTTCCCTTCTCATATACAGCTAGTTTCATATTTTATTAGCCTGTCACCCAAATATAATAAGATATACATTACATGCAACTGTCTAAAGGATGGTGTAAGAGAAAATACTGCAGAGACAGAAAGAAAAGTCTTTGAAGATAGCATGAAGATGAGAATTATGGCATTGTCAGAGAATTACTCCTTTGTTCTCTTCAGTGATTACAGAAACATCCAGATTGATTCAATTCCACAATGGCTAGCTTTTATGAAGCATGCTGCAGTAGCTCTCCCCAGACCACTCTATCACTACTCCCCCATGTAAGGGCAAAGTCCTGCTTCAAGATTCAGTTATAGAACACTGCTCTGAGCCTAATAAAGACTATTTAGGAGCTCAATACGTTTGTTTTGTTCAGCCACATGAGTCACGGAAGCTGCTTTAGAGTAGACATATTCATTGCTTCCCTGTTTTGTTGGCTTCCTCTGAACATGGCAAAAGTCTGTGACCTTGCAAAGAGGGACTTGAAATTTAAAAAAAAAAACTCACTGAGAAGCATCGGTGCTTGTGTACATCACACTGTTTTGCAATCTCCTGTCTCTGCTTCAGAGCCTTATAGAAGCCAAACCCATCTTCTGTGTTAATGAAATCACAGAGTCTAACAGAAAAAAATAAAAGCCTATAACTTCTTTTCAAAGTATTCGTTAACAACTGACTTCCTTGTTCAAACTCCTTTCACTATTCAGTTATTTGAGTACCTATGACTTACTAATTACAATGGAGTAAGATTAATCAATCTAGGTCCTTCCTTAGATGAGCTTTCATTTTAATTGTTGAATAACAAGAATGAGGAGATGATACATACAGGGGATAAAGTGTATGCCTTCCATGTAGGCTTGCAAAAGGAAATCACAGTTTCCCCTCACCAACTGCTGTGAACAGTTCTCTTTGTGGCTGACCCATCCTATGTTTTTTTTTTTTTTTTGCAATGCTCAGGGGTTTCTCCTGGCTCTGCACTCAGGAATTACTCTTGGCAGTGCTTGGACCTGGGATGCCGGGATCGAACCTAGGCTGGCACAGGTCGGCCGTGGTGCAAGGCAAACGCCCTACCCACTGGACTATCGCCTCCGGCCCCCATCCTATGTTTTTGACATCTGAAAATTCATGGACTTTTTCTGATAAATAGGGATTTAATAATTGTTCGGTCAAAAATTCTGCCCCAGAGTTTAGCCTCACTGGAAGGCTAAGATAATGGGAAATACTTAAGATAAATGGCCAGACACCGATATGTTAGATCCTTGCAATCTTTGTAAAATTTGCCAAGGGTCCAATTTTCATTTAAAGGTTCTGCAGGAAAACCCTTATCTTTAACTTCCCTGCATTCCCTGTAACATAAATACCCAGTTTTCTTTAAATACACAAATACACACACACACACAAACAAACACATACACACACACACACACACACAAAGAACCATGTTCACTTAATCGCACACTAAGTTCCTCCCCTTTTGGGGGAACTCCTTTTCTTTTCTCTTCTACTTTCCAATAAACTTTTCTACTTTCCAACTCTGAGTCTGACCATCTTTATTGTTCAATATTTTCATTCTTGAAAGTATTGAAGAACCTGGGAATTGGGACACAGAGACCCGCTGCCGCCGCTTCTAATTCACCTCATCATGCTGACCCTGGACAGATCCTTGGCATCTCCTGCGGCTCCTCAAGCACTGTGAGAGCGATTGATCCCCAACAGGAGATTCGGAGTAAACCTTGAGCACTGTCGGGTATACAAATATAAATTACTAAACAAGTTTACTTAAAATAATTACTAGGTAAGAAAAATTGAAGTATATAATAGATATTAATGGATTAAAGAATAGATAGTGGATAAAATCATAGAATACAGGGATAGTTTATAGGAAAGCATAGATTCTAAAACTTCACTTGATCACTTGATCACTTGAATCCTGTTTTTCATCAATTTGCTTTAGCGGGCACCAGTAACATTTCCATTGGACCCTATCAGGTGCCAATGTAGCCCAATGGCATCTGGTTGATTCAGTAATATGAAGAGCCTCAAACCGTTCCTTAAAAGTCTTGACCAAGAAGTCTGACCATCTTGTAGGTGGGCGGCCACGTGGTCTTTTGACATCCCGTGGGATCCAGTCGGTAACAGCTCTAGTCCAGCGGTAGTCTCCAAATCGCATTACATGTCCAGCCCATCTGATTTTCGATGCCTTGGCAAACGAGACAGCATCCCGAATTCTGGAATAGCGACAGAGGTCAGAACTCCGGTTTCAAGTATAATCGTTGGCAGCCTAGGTTGGCCATGAAATTTTATCAGGCACTGCTTGTTCGCCTTTCTTACCACTGCCATATTAAGGGCTCTTTTTGGGGTCAGGAAAATAAACATTTTTGTTACTTGGTTTTGGCATATCGAACACACTTCGACAGCTTGCCAGGCTCTGCCTTGCGGCGCTATACTCTCATTACCTTGTGGGGGTCTCTCAGAGGGGTGGGTAGAATATTCATGGTAATTTGGAGGTAAATCGAGTAGCCACTCACAACGGGGAAAGCAGGTATCTGCTCTGCTGGGTGTATCTGCATCTGTAGCTCAAGCATTCATGGGCTTAAAATACTCTCTCAAAGGTGGGTCTCTGCAGGGTGGGTCCTTGTAGGCTGGGTTTCTGACAAGCCGAGCTGGAGACTGGCTTAATCTCTTGGGTGGAGATCTTATGAGCTGCGGAGTGTGGATGGTGAAGGTCACTGCCCTCTTAAAGGTGGGTCTCTGCAGGGTGGGTAGTTGTAGGTTGGGTTTCTGACAAGCCGAGCTGGAGACTGGCTTAATCTCTTGGGTGGAGATCTTATGAGCTGTGGAGTGTGGATGGTGAAGGTCGCTGCCAGCAAGGTGTGGGGGTTTCTCTGGGTTCTTCTGAGGCTCTATCGGGATGGTAGACTTGGGTCGGAAGTCGCTCTTGTGTTCCATGGAATGCAGGGTGTTCAACGGAAAGCTGGTATCTGCTCTGCTGGGTGTATCTGCTCTGCCGGGTGTATCTGCTCTGCCGGGTGTATCTGCTCTGTCGGGTGTATCTGAAGAGAAATTCTGGTTTCTCTTCAGATCGTATAATTCTAAAACAAAACAACAAAAAAAGTTTTTGTCAGGGCAGAAGAAGAAATTCGATGATCCACCTCTCCTAGGGCAGAGGGCTTCACAGCAGAGGGGCTAGCTAGCAGAGTTGGAAACTGAGATAGAAGGAAAATAAAGTAACATTTTCTGTAAGATATGTTCAGTAAGATTCACCACTGTGCACAAATATACATCATGGCATTAAGAAAGGTGTAGTCCACATTGCAGAATAATGAATTAATTAAAGTAATAGTGATTGTAGCTGAACACATTAAGCACACACCCTGTACAGAAGCACACACCCTTTTTTAATATCTCCACCTGATTGGCTGACACTGAGTTCACAGGCTACTTTCCCCCAGTTTAAATAGCCCTTTTCCACCTAGAAAATGGAACTCTTCCTCCGAAGTGGCCTGTAGGCCTGTAGAGGCTTCTTCGTGGGTGCTCTACTTGACCTTCTTTATAGTGGCTACTCGCTCAGGTTCTGACTTCTCAAGAGACATCAACATCCCTCAACAGGGACATCAACAACTGCTTCTTCTAGAAATTCAGAGATTTCCACCATATGCTTTTTATGAGCAAATATTTTGATAAACGCTGTATATTTTCAGGAAAATACTATATATTAGGAAATTCTATTTTTCAGGAAAAAGATATTGTTCCAGTTGAATAATGCATTAAAGAGGGAGACAATATGGAAATTTTCATCATAAACGCCATAAAACCTTTGCTTTTCCTGATTTTAGTGATTAGGCAAACCCTCTACATCCCCCGTATAGTGTTAAGGAAATATATGGCACAGATTTGGCAACACTAGCAAAGCCTCTACTGAGTGGGAGGCACAGGATCTACAAGACAGGCCGACAAATGGGTCTTTGTATAAAGACACAGATGGTGGGACAGCTCCAGGACTGTCCACTCACCCGTCATGTACTCAGAGTAACTGTAAATAACTGTTTCTTGGATGAGCAGAGAGTTCTTCTTTGGTATTCAAATGTACTGTAGCCTACTTAGCAATATGGTCATTCAGCATTTCATGAGTAAAAATTAAAATTTTGTCATTAAAAATTGCTAAGTCAGTTAATATGATTTTATCACTATGAAAACAATTGAGATTTGTTCTGCCACTAGAAAAGTAGGTTAAGTTTAAAAAATGTCAGTACCCTACCTTAAAGTGGAGGTGATAAGACAAGCACTGAAATAGTACAAATTCAGCTTTTTGGCTCCTGATTCATATGAAAGATACATAAGAGTAGACTAAGGGAATTTCAGGGGACATGGACAATACTCTGTACTTTTAGGTAATTCCCCAATATTGATGAGGGTGTTTGTCTGGGCCAGCTGGAAGTGATACTATGCATTATTCGTTGTTAGAGGACACCTAAAAAGTCTCTGCATCTGCCCTGGATTGCCTCCTGCAGGTCACTTCATAGATAGGGGGTAGTTTCAACGTGGCAGTTTATCTGACCATGTGTTCTGTACTGGCTGGTATAAATATTCTCTCATGCTACCACAATCATCGTGGGACTAGCTAGATCTTACCAGCATATTTGCCTGGTGGCCCGTTGGATCTCCAAGTAATTAGATCAGAGAGAAATGCTGTTGCCTCCAAGAAAGCAAGCATGGCTCCCTGATAACTCAAAGGCAACTAAAATACAAAACTACCGTGGAAGTAGACGAGACTCTTGTGACGGCTTGGAGAAATATTTAACTGGCATTAGTATAGTCTTTGATACAGAGGCATGCCATCTCAGAAACCCCTTCTCTACCCTATAAAGGCATTTCCAGGCAGATCTTGGCTCAAGACATTAGGTGAGGTGCTGGGAGAAATTACCTGAGGGCATTAGACCCTCCTTGCCAGGGAAAGTTAAATTTAGCTTACTGCTCATCCCAGCTCTGCTAGGGAGGCTTTGAATGAGTTCTGGGTTCTTGTAAACAGCCAGAAGGCCTCCTGAAGTTGCTACATTTCTATAGAGCTATTTTCCTGTTTTCATCTCTAGATAGCCCAGCCCAGAATGGGCCGGGCTGGGAAGTTGGGGTGGATTTCTAGCTATAAAATAAGCTGCAAGAAGAAAGAAGTGCCTTTTTCCTTTTTTGCCTTTTTGGCTTCCCTTGGCATTTTGCTTCTCCATCCTCTCCATTCTCTGTTGGGCCTCAACACGTGGTGGCAGCCATATTGGCCTATAAGTGGCTGGGGCCTAGCTGGGAACCCAGAGTCTGGAGGTTTTCCCTTCTGTTGAATTGTATATGGGAACCTATGTTAGTAAAGCCCTTTTAAAACTGCATCTGATTCCTGAGTTTTCATCCATTCCCCCCGGCTTCAGAGGTAGAAGGGAATTCGCTCCTGGCACTGTTGGGGACCCCAGTGGCTTCCCAACAGTTCGTGAACAGACTCTGAGGTGTCTGTTTATTGTTTTGGTGGGGCAGGCACAACCTCTGGTGCTCAGGGTTTGCCCTTGGCTGGGAGCTTCTGCATGATTTAATGCTCAGAGGATCATTTGCAGGACTAGAGTTTTGTCAACCATGTTTAAGGAAAGCAACTTAACACCTATATGGTTTCTCTGGCCAGTATCTAGCTTTTTAGCCACAGGAAAAATATAAATGATGCTAGGGATGGGCATGGGCTGACTTTGGTGATACTTTTTGTTAAGGGAAAGTTTAAAAGGAAAGATAACTGAACTTTCAAAATCTTTGATTAAGGAGAGAAGTATAAAGTAAGTAACAAGTGAATAAAAGTATATTAGGTTTTATTAAACAAGTGTGATAGGTTTTATTAAAGGTTAGGTTTTATTAAATATCAGGATATTTGGGAAAATAAAACTAAAAACGTGATTTTCTACCTTAGAGATATAAAAGTGAAAACAGTTTAAATGGGAGCTGGTTGAAAAGGTAGTGACTATTCAAAAAGGTAGTCAAAAAGTAAAAAGTGACTTTTGTGGACAGAGCACATATAGCACTTGTCTTATATCACTGTATCACTGTATCACTGTCTTCCCGTTCATCATCGATTTGCTCGAGCGGCCCCAGTAACATCTCCATATGTCCTGTCTCATGCTAGTAGAGCCCAAGGGCATCTGCTTGCTCCAGGAACATAAAAAGCCTCAATCCATTCCGAATGAGGTCTATAATTGTTACTGGTATTTGGCATATCAAATACAACACGGGTAGCTTGCCAGGCTCTGCCGTGCAGGTAGCATACTCTTGTAGTCATCTCTAAGTCCAGCATTTATTGATGAACCCGCGTGGCCCACGCAGCGCGCGAGCCGGGCTGTGATAGGCTGGTCTGCTGGGTGGACTTCTGACGCAGAGGTAAGTCCGGATGTGGAAAATGGAGGACCTCATGGAGTGGGCGGTCGCCTGGCTTTGTTGCAAGGCTCTGCTGGGGTGGCGGGCCAGGGCTAGAACCCGCCATCCCTCCTGGGCGTCTCGTGAGTGGCTGGGCACAGGGAGAGCAAGTAGCAGCTCTGCCCCATGTCTGTGAGTCTCAGACATGAGAATGTTGTAATAAAGCCCAATAAGGTTTTATTATGCTCACTTACTATCTTATAAGGTTGACCTATTTTTTATCTCCATCACCCTGTATAGTTCCTGAGTCCCTCCGGGACTGATATCTGAGTGAAGACCAGGAGTAAACCTGAGAAGTACTGGATGTGGGCCCCAAACACAAAATGTTACTTTTCCTTTTATATTATTATTGCTGGGCAAAGCCTGGCAAGCTACCTGTATCGTATTTGATATGCCAAATACCAGTAACAATTATAGACCTCATTCCCATGACCTGATGGAATGGTTTACGGCACTTTATGTTCCTGGAACAAGCAGATGCCCTTGGGCTCTACTACATGTGACAGGACATATGGAGATGTTACTAGTGCCTCCTCGAGCAAATTGATGATGAACGGGAAGATAAGTGATACAAGTGATTATTATTGCTTAGGATTTTAAAAGTAGAAAAATTCAAGAATACAAAGCATTAACAGATACTTCTTAAGGGATATAGTAGATACTATATCCAGGACATACTATCACTATCACTATCTATCACTATCTTCCTGTTAATCATCTATTTGCTAGAACGGGCACCAGTAATATCTCCATATGCCCTGTCTCATGCTAGTAGAACCCAAAGGCATCTGCTTGCTCCAGGAACATAAAGAGCCTCAACCAATTATATTAGGTAACAGGAATGACCTAATATAAATATTACTGGTAATTGGCATATCAAATACTACACGAGCAGCTTGCCAGGCTTGCCATGTAGGTGGCATACTGTTGTAAGCACCTCTAAATAAAGCATTTATTGATGAACCGCGTGGCCGCTTAGTGGCCGCACGAGCTGGGCTGCGATAGTCTGGTCTGCTGGGTAGAGTTGTGACAAGAGGTAAGTCTGGATGTGGAAAATGGAGGGCCCCATGGAGTAGGGGAGGGTTGTCTGGCTTGTTCTGGAGGCTCTGCTGGGGAGGCAGACCAGGGCTAGAACCCGCCATGCCTCCCGGGAGCCTCACAAGCAGCTGGGCACAGGGAGAGCAAGTAGCAGCTCTGCCCCATGTCTGAGAGTCTCTGGTTCAGCATACCTGGGCCGGGTTGAAAAAATTTTCAATCCAGGACATACTATGAGATTATTAACACAGTCCAGTTAATATTTACCCATCGTGGGCATTCTAATGTTGTCATGGGAATATTAAAGACAATTTTAACAAGTAAACAAATATTTGGAGTAAAGTGTCAGTTGCAGATATGTGTGTGGTGGGGTGACATAAAAATGGAAACAAAAAATACTGGTTCAAGTAAGAGAGAAGAAAATTCAGTATTAATATTTAACTTGAATTCAAAGGACCTAGGGATTAATACCTGACTCAGGCAAAATCTGAACAAGACCCACATGACTAAAAGAAGCTATTTGGGACTATCTGTGTTTGCCCTAACGTAAGTCAATGTAGGATTTTTCTCTAAAAGTAGGTAGATGATAGTTTCAACCTATATAATAAAGTAACACTGCCCTTTGAAGTGAGGTGTCGCGATGTGTGGCTGCTGTGCCTGGCTGCATCAGCAGGTGGCAGACAGGAGACAAGCTTGTCCACGCCCAGGGCTCTGCCCCCATGGGCCCTGGATGGTTGATTGTCTGACATAAAAAAAAGACATGGTCCCCTGGGGTTAACCCAGATCCATGGCAGAGCCTGGCAAGCTTCCCGTGGTGTATTCGAGTATGCCCAAAACAGTAACAATAATAGGTCTCATTCTCAATGAATTGAGACATTACTTGTGCCCGCTTTTAGCAAATCGATGAACAATGGGAAGACAAGTGATACAAAATGAATAAAGTAGCAAATAACCTTTTTAAAATGTTTAAAAACATTTAAGATATTTCTTAGATTGCTTTTATATCAAAGTATTTAAGTTTTATATCAAAATATTGATGTTCTAACCAACTCAAAAAGCCAAAAATCCATACAAAGGAACAAAAATTAAACACTGAAAAGTACTACTTTCTAATTTAATTATGAAAGCTTTGTAAAAGGCATGGCATTGGATCAAATGTATTTCAGAGAAAGCAGTTTTGTATGCTTCTAAATGAAACAATAAAAATAAAGCCTCGTGTAACTGTATTGTTCTATGTGTTCAACTCTTCACCTTAGAATTACAGAGTTTAATAGCAGGTCCATGACTTCAGTCTGCCTTTGTTCCTCCTTAGAAGAAAATAGCATGGGCTACTTCAGTAAGAAAAAAATGACCTTCAGGTTGTTAATTTGGAGGCACCACAATTCAGAGTGATTCATTTAAGTTGCGAATAAAGAATGTCATCGAAACAGTGAGATGGCTTGAACCACTTAAGAAATTAATGGCCTGACTGTGATATACTGGCTCCTCTTTCTTGCATCTATAATTGGAGTGCCTATTTATTTCCAATAATTTCAAGCACTGTAATTATGTAGCATCATTGTTGTCTGTTTAACATTCATATGGGAAGCTGCCACATGAATGCTGGCTGGAAAGCAATATTTTACAATTTATATACGTGAACAAATACGTAAAAAAAATATTAAGAGGCCTGATTTATTTTTCAAGGTCTTCAATTTGGCAAAAGATAGGCAAAATTAGGCCATAGAGCTGCTGCTGATTTTTAAATCATCGGAGTTTTTTTAAACAGACATGATGGGGAGAGAAATAAAACGGTGGTAATAGGTGATGGATGTTTCACTGATTTGAAGGTGGAATTCCTTGTTTTCTGCTTTATGTAAAAGGTTTGTTCAAAACATCATTTAGAGATGTTGAAATCGAAGTAAAGCCTCCTATGCATATATTTATGCACTTCATGCTGACATGCTACTTTTAAAATGGTACATTTAATAGTATCATACTATTGTTTATCTTTCAAAACCACTGATGAAAAAACATAGATTGCCTATGTGAACATAAAATTAAAATAATGGTAACTTTTAAATAATTGTTCAGAAATAATTATATACTCTTATGTTTTCAGTAAAAATGCTTATATGAGAAAATATGAAACAGAAAATGTCAGAGGGTAAACAGGATAAAGGGTGGTGGTGGAAAGGTTAACTGAAATATGTAGCCAACACTCTCATTCACAAGACTATGTACTCCAGGCCAGATCACAACAATTAACAGCACAATCTTCCTTTGAAACTAATAATCAGACTGGAAGGTTTGAGTGCTGAGCCAGTCAACATTGATGACAGAACATTAACTTTATATGGTTACTTGGAACAGCAATTGTTAACAAGTTAGATGAGTTTGTTATTACTGTGATTAAATCAAAACGGAAATTGCAAAGTGTGAAAACAACTAAATCTATAATCAAAAAGATACACATTAATTGTCTAATTAGTAAAGAAAGAATGAAGTTATAAATTTCATAAGAAGTTGAAAAAAGGTTATGAGTAATTACTTAATCCCTAGTTTTCTTCCAAGCCCTGCCAGACCCTTTTTATATGCATTGCTTTATCCTCAATATAACCCTTAAATCAATAGGCAAGAAACATATTACCATTAGAGCATGGAATTTTTAAAAATCAATAAAAAAATACATTGCATGAAAGAAAAGTATAAAAATTGCCAGTAAAACACATTAAAAATGACCTTAAGTGGGACTGGAGAGCCCAAGTTTCTTGCTTTCCATGCACCTGTCCAATCCCTAGCACCACATCTAAACACTACTGCTCAGCACCTATACTAAAAATATTCTTAAAATCAGTGTTCTTAGACTGAGTTTAGCACAGTTAAATAAATTTTCTAAGATTAGTCATATACTAGACTCAAAGATAGGATTTGTGTCCCTCAAATTTAAAATGTATCTCTTTCATTTAACAAAACTTTAGGAGAAAATTAAATCAACTGATGTAGTAAGAGAGTATAGCAGGCAAGGTACAAGTGTTGGGAGATAGTACAACAGGTAAGATGCTTGACACGCATATACGACAAGCTGGGTTAATTGCCCCACCACACCCAGCAGTGCCGCCACGCCGTATAGAAATAGAAGTAAGCCTTGAGTATAGCCAAGTGTGATCTAACAGTAAGTCCAATAGTAACAAAATAATAGGATCGGAGCAATGGCACAGGAGTAGGGTGTTTGCCTTGTGTGCAGCCAATCCAGGTTCATTCCCTGGCATCCCATATAGTCCTATGAGCACCACCAGGAGTAATTCCTCAGGAGTAACCCCTGAGCATCACTGGGTGTGACCAAAAATGCAAAAAAAAGCAACAACAATAAACTTTTTAAATAAAATTTAAAATATTTGAGCAAAGATTGGAAGCAAAATTGGGGTATCACTTGTATCACTTGTCTTCCCATTGTTCATCGATTTGCTCAAGTAGGTGCCAGTAACGTCTCCATTCATTGGGAATGAGGGCCTTTATTGTTACTGTTTTTGGCATATCGAACACACCACGGGTAGCTTGCCAGGTTCTGCAGTGGCTCTGGGTTCATCCCAGGGGGCCCAGTCTTTTTCTATGTCAGACCATCAATATCAAGGGCCCATGGGGCAGAGCCCTGGGTGTAGACAAGCCTGTCTCCTGTCTGCCATTGCTGATGCAGCCAGGAACTGCAGCCACACCTGCAAAAGCTCGAGGGCCAGGTGAGAGAATCAACACTTCTTTTTTTTTTTTGGGTCACACCCAGCAATGCTCAGGGGTTACTCCTGGCCCTGTACTCAAGAATTACTCTTGGCAGTGCTCAGGAGACCATACGGGACACAGGGGATCAAACCCAGGTCAGCTGCATGCAAGGAAAGCACCCTATCTGATATACTATTGCTCTGTATTTTTTGGAAAACAACAGCTAGTATGATGAGTAAAGACTATTAGAGAGAAGAATCTTAAAAGAACATCTTGCCAATGAACCATGCATATGCTGGGCCTCTAAAATCTATAGCAATTCACCTCTGACAATAATTGGACACTGATTTTATAAAGATTAACTATCAGTGCAGATAAGGAAAATCTGTGATTAGGTGTGTATGTTACTAAATGCACATACAGATAAAAACATATTAAAAATCCTATTGGAATTAGTAGACTTAATATTTTACCCTTACATGTAAACCACTTCTTCAATATTATTTATTATAAATATATGTATACATGTGTGTATACATACATATATACACATACATATACACATGTATACATATTATTATTGCATATATTTTGTACCACACTATACATATTATATAATTAGAAATTATATTGGAATTTTTTCTTGAATTAACAACTGAGATAGTCCAATTCCCCAAACAGAAAACTAATAAAATATAAAGCATTTGGGCACACACTGTATTTTTTAAGAAAGAAGACATTAGCAGTTACTTATGTTTCTTTGAATATTAAAAAAAACCATTTCTGTAGCCACTAGAAGACTATTTTAAATCACATACATTATGAAAGTACTTTAATATTGGGAGGCAGAAAGTGTTCTTAACTGATATATCACATATATATATATATATTACTTCTTTAATACTGTTATTAACTTGATCACTTCACTTGACATCCCTCTATTCATCGATTTGCTCTAGTGGGGGCCAGTAATATTTCCATTTGACCCTATCACGTGCCAGTGTAGTCCAATGGCATCTGGTTGCTTCAGGAATACAAAGAGCCTCAAACCATTCGTTCAGGGTCTTGACAAACCATCTTGTAGGTGGGCAGCCACGTGATCTTTTCACATCCTGTGGGATCCAGTCAGTAATGGCTCTAGTCCAGTGGTTGTCTCCAAATTGCATTACATGTCCAGCCCATCTGATTTTCAATGCTTTGGCAAATGAGACAGCGTCCCTGACTCTGGAACAGCGATGGAGTTCGGAGCTCCGTATTCCTTCTTTCACTTGAGTGAGGCGTGATATTCCAAGTATAGCTTTTCGATTCCTCTTTGGGAGACCTGAATAGCATTCTCATCCTGCATTCGTAGGGCCCCGGTCTCTGAGGCGTATGTTAATGCAGGGAGAATGGTGGAGTTGAAGAGATGTGCCCGGAGCCGGAGATTCTTTGTCTTTTAGCTATTTCTTCGATGCTTTTGAAGGCATTCCATGCTGCTCTCTTCCCTCCTGCGCAGCTCAGGTTTTAGGTCGTTCATCAAGTTGACTTCTCGACCTAGGTACACATAACTGCTTCATTCGAGATGTTTGTTCCATTGAGAGTGACTGGGGCCTCTGGAACTAGTTTATTTTTCATGAATATAGTTTTACTGAGATTCAGCTGTAGACCTACCTTTCCACATTCTTGGTCTAAGTTAGCCAGCATTTGTGCCGCTTGGCTAATGTTTGATGTTATTAGAACGATGTCATCAGTGAAGCGGAGGTGGTTTAGTTGCACCGCTCTTAATAAGGTATGGTAATATGAGAGATAGAGGAATGAATGCATTTAGAGTTAATTCACTTGAGGTTCTTACATCAAGATATGTCTGTTTGGTTCACTGCTGGTGATTTTTTAACCAACACTGTAAAAATTTCAGTAGACAGAATTATCAAATCAAATTAAGAAGATGCTACTAGGTACAATAGAATAAAGCATCTCAGCAGTCTTGTAAGACAAGCTAAATTATTGTGGTAAAATTTAATGAAGATAAATGTTAACAATCCTCTGAGATTCCAAAAATCAAACACACAGTACATGATGATTAAGACAGTGAACAATTGCATAAACAAAAGGTGACAGTAAACTCAATACTAGTCAATATTGTGATATCAAAGCACCTAACTCAATCTGAGTCTCCACTACTAGGGAATTCACTATACAAATTGAAGAATGACAGACCCATTCGCTTTGTTGATCATATCCTAAGTATTATTTTCACTGATGACAAAATGTTAAGTGAAGCTCATAGATAACTGCAACTACAAATAAGGACAAAGGGCAAGGGAAGAATCCCTAAGAAAAATACAAAGGCTGACTCACACATCAGAAACACTGAAACATAAAAACCAGGTTACTCACTGGCAGAGAGCAGATCCAAGACTAAAGATAAGAAATAAATTTTGACAAGTCAGACCCTCACACAATAGTAAATTTGAGGACAGAAATTTGGGGGGTTGTGGAGGAAGGCACACCTGGAAGTTCTCAGGGTTTACTCCTGGCTCTATAGTCAGGAATCATTCTTAAGGGTGTTCAGGGGATCATACTGGTTCTCGAGATAGGCAGTGTGCAAAGCAAATGACTACCAGCTGTACTATATCACTCCAAACCCAACTGATGTATTTTTATTTGTAGTAAATTTATAAATCAATCATAGTTACATTAAGATAAAACATGACAGTATTAGTTCCTTAAGGACATAAAATGGGCTTTTACACCTCCATTATGGCACTAAATGATCTTGGACTTACATTATGACTATTCCAGAAATAATTAAAAAAGGCATGAAACTTTGCCAGAATTCCATTAGACATTCAATGATAGAAATATTTAACATAGTTGAATTTACTTTCTTATTATACTTACACTCACATGCCCTTGGCTCCCTTGGCCATAGTTCCCTTGGTGTGCAGCTGAAAAGCGGCCACACAATATTCTTAGAGAATGCTGATTTTAGGATAAGGTCCTTCCCAGGAACTTTCACATTTATACATTGTATACAGTTCTAGACAGGTTCTAACTAATACCAGTAAGCCTAGCAAGAAGCCAGAGCAACCCACACATCACGCGGTCAGTAATTCTCAACATCCAGACTCTAGTTCCTCAGAGCTCCATCTAAGAGAAAACCTGATCTTTTCCCTTAAGTTTCATCAGTAAATGCTCGAGATGAGAGCCTTCTACTGAGAACATACCACCTACATGGCAGACCCTGGAAAGCTACCTGTGTTTTATTTATTTGTTATGCCAAAAACTAGTAACAGTTATGGACCTCAATTCCATGACCTGAAAAATGGTTTGAGGCTCCTCCTGTCCCCTGGAGCAAGCAGATGCCCTTGGGTTACACTTGCTTGTGACAGGACTTATGGAGATGTTACTGGTGCCCATTCGAGCAAATCGATGAGCAATGGGAAGACAGTAATACAGTCATTATACTTATTTATACATTTCCTCCTTTTAAATTTATTAAGACATGATTGGCATATGACATATTATAGGTTTAAGTCATAAAATAGATTTATAAACATATTCTATTTATTTATTTATTTATTTATTTATTTATTTTTGAAATTTGGGTCACACCCGGCAATGCTCAGGGTGACTCCTGGCTCTGCACTCAGGAATCACTCCTGGCAGTGCTCGGGGACCATATGGGATGCCGGGGATCAAACCCAGGCTGGCCACTTGCAAGGCAAACACCCTACCCTCTGGGTTATCGTTCCAGCTCCCATATTCTATTTTTTAATTAATATTTTATTATTTTTTTTAAGAACAGAACCATGAAATGAAAAACTGCATGGATTTGAATCTACTGGCATCACAAAGAGACAGGAATATATTTTAAATGGCTGTTTAAGGAAGCTAAGAATTGCCAGCTAGGCTACCCCACATATTCCACACATAGACAGGATCTGACTTAAAAATCATCCTCAATGTTGTCAGAAACCCAGAATTAATCTCTGCAGACAGGCAGAAGATAGGCATTCCCTACATTTGATTATGCTACTCCAGGCTTTTTTTTTTTGCTTCTTGAGTCACACCCAGCAATGCTCAGGGGTTTCTCCTGGCTCTGCACTCAGGAATTACTCCTGGCGGTGCTAGGGGACCATATGGGATGCCGGGATCGAACCCGGGAAGGCATGGGCCAGCCACGTGCAAGGCAAATGCCCTACCCACTGGGCTATCGCTCCAGGTCCTCCAGGCTTATTTTAACACAGCAATTTCTCAACACTATTTGACAGTGTCCTCGCAAAGGAAGTCTGATGGTTTTTGCACCTACCTTGAGGCTGTAAGTTTCTGAATTCATACTTGGATACATTTCCTTCAGCCATTGTTATTCAACCTCTCCTTGACCACAGAGAATTCAAACATTCCTTACAGACACTGAACACATCCAGAATTAAATCCAAAGAAGAAGGGAAAAAAATCATGTGTTTAATTTCATTGAAAATCCCTCAGAGAATATTTGCTCTACTTATCTTTTGCCATACTTTAAAACATGACAGTGATTTCCTTGAATTTTAGATTCTCCTCTAAATTATTTTGTTTTCTAAGTATAAACTAGATTGTTGGAAGACTGAAACCAACCAAACCTGATTCCTAAAAGAACATCAAACAAGTGAAAAGGACTTCTTTAAGAATTGTATGCTTAGTCTCTCTTCCCATTAATAATTTTTTGGTTTTATTTTTTTGGGGGCCACACATGCTGTTGCTCCTGACTCTACAATCTGCATTGCTCCTGGGGAGCTGGTGGACCATATGTGGTGGTGTTGGGGATGGAACTGCCAGCTGTGAAGATAAGCAGCCTACCTGCCTTACTATCTCTCCAGATCCTAAATTAAAACTTTTTAAAACTCAAATTCATACCATGAATTTTTATTTATTTTTGTTTGGGGCCACACCAGTTTTGCTTATGGCTTTGGGCTCCGGGAACATATGAGGTACCATGAAATCAACAGAAATCAGTTACATGCAAAGCAAGTACCTTAACCCCTGTTCTATCATTCTGGTCCTCACAGCTTTTTCTAAATGTATTCTATCTTTGCAGTAAAACAATAAATCCTATTCCTTTAAAATATTGATAGTATGATGAATGTATGAATTATAGACTCCTGGAAATATTAATAAATGTTTATAATCATATAGAGGTTGAATTGTATGAAACATCTTTATACATATTGAGATGATATATATTAAAATGTTTGTGTCCTGTATGTATCACTGTATCACTGTCTTCCCGTTGTTCATCAATTTGCTCGAGCGGGCACCAGTAACATCTCCATAAGTCCTGTGTAAGCAAGTGTAGCCCAAGGGCATCTGCTTGCTCCAGGAACAGGAAGCACTTCAAACCATTCTTCAAGTCATGGAATTGAGGTTCATAATTGTTAGTCGTTTTGGCATATCAAATAAAGCACAAGTAGCTTGCCAGGCTCTGCCGTGGTAGACTCAGGTGGTATACTCTCAGTAGAAGGCTATCATCTCGAGCATTTACTGATGAAACTTAAAGGGAAAGATCAGGTTTTCTTGGGTGGAGCTCTGAGGAATTATGGACTATTTAAAACTGTGACTTGAATGTGGGTTGTTTTTGTGGGGGAGGCGAATGTCTTACGAGCAAGAGGCCTTGAGAAAGTGTTATCCTTAGCCCATAATGCTTTCTTCGATTAAAATCAGACAGTCCACTTTAAGGTGTACTGGAACTATATTCAACGTGCAGTTTGGGCTTATTTATAGCAATAATGGCATTAAAATGAGTATTAGAGACCCATCCACTGCAGACCCACAGCTGTGCCGCTGGCCCCACGTGGAAGAAGCCCATGGAGTTGACCTCCTAGTAAGGGGCTCTGCCAGCCCCTGGCCTAGTCCAACATTGCTCCAAGAGTTTGCTCACATGTAAGGGGGAGGGGCCACGCTGGCCAGACTTGGAGTGGAGATTTGGGCAACAACAGCAACTTTTAATTCACCTTCAAGATGGTTTAGAAACACTGAATTCACAAAAATTTGCATTCCTTATTTAAAATTTTCCCCTTGGAGTGGTCAAAAAGATAGCACAGAGTATAAAGTTACCCAGCATATGGTGGGCCCGGTTCAATACCCCCAGCAACGCCAGAGGACACTCAAACACAGCAGCCCCCGAGGGACTGGAGCAATAGTACAGGCTAGGAAGTTTTTTTTGTATGTGGCCAACCCAGGTCCCCAAGCACTGACAGGAGTAATTCCTGTGGTGAAGAGCCAGGAGAAACCCTTGAGCATCACTGGGGGATGGGAGAGAGAGAGAGAGAGAGAGAGAAGAGAGAGGGGAGAGAGAGAGAGAGAGAGAGAGAGAGAGAGAGAGAGAGAGAGAGAGAGAGGAAATAGCCCCTGAGCACTGCCAGGTGTGGTACTAAAACTATACTATGTTTTGGGAAATGTTTTAGGTGGTGCTGAGAATTAACCCAGGGCCTTGCATGTACCACCTACACCTCAGGGATATGGCTCAGAAGGAAAGCACCTGGCCCGCAGGTCTGAAGTCATGAGTTCGATACCAGCACAGCCCTTGATTCTGAGTGCGACCCAGTTGCACCTTCGTTTGCAATCCCCAGTAGGAGCAACCCAATCATCAGAGCAAAGAAAGGAAAAGGCACCATGCTTTACCTCAACTACGCTACAAAAAACAGTCCGAGACACCGGAGGTCTTAAACTCAACTACAAACCTGTTGGATGACAGGTTTAGCTAGTTTGGGAGCTTTGTTGTTTTGCCCACTCCCAGCTTAATCTATTTAAACTAAGGTTCATTCTAATGAGACTTCTCTTCTATGTAAACACTGCTAGAGGGTGTGGCAGTTACAGAAGTCACCTTGATTGAATAACTTCCGACTTATACATCTACTAAGACTTCTATGTTTTCTAGATTGGGCACAGCTTCTCTTCATACCCACTGCACCCAGCGTGGGACAGTTTGTATTTACCAAGAGACTACCACCCTGGCTTCATTGAGACTATAGGAAGACTACAGGAAGGATCATACTAGTTTGCTTTAAGCAGGAGAGTGTGACCCTTTCAGTACACGAGAACAGATACTCAGAATCACCCTGGTGCAGATAATAATAAGAAGCACCTTTTGGGTACCATCTAGATTACATGAAGCTCATGAAATTAAGATGTATTACTTTATACCAGCCCCCCTCTCTCTCCAGTGTTTTACATTACATAAGAGATAATCTCAGAAGAAGAGATTAGTCCTTGGTGTAACCTTTGTTTATACCTGCAATAGGGTGTGGCACTACACTCTGTTTAGGGTTCTTTGTTAACAGGACCCTCCCTGGATTACTTTGGTGTATATAAGGGGACTGACTTGAGCCCCTTTGGTTTTCGGCCTTTCGCTTCGGCTTTTGGCTCCTCAGCCTTTGGCTTTTGGTTCCTGTGGCTTTTGGCTCCGGGCGGTTTTTGGCTTTTGGCCTTTAGCCTTTTGCTCTTTGGCCTTTGCTCCTTCTTCTGGGTAGGACTCTTCTCAGGTGAGAGATCCTCTCTCTTTTGGTGGTATTTGGCATATCAAATACAACACGAGCAGCTTGCCAGGCTTGCCGTGCTAGTGGCATACTCCTGTAGTCACCTCTAAATAAAGCAATTATAGATGAACCCCATGGCCACTAGCGGCCGTGCAAGCCGGGTTGATAGTCTGGTTTGCTGGGTGGAGTTGTGACGAAAGGGAAGTCCAGATGTGAAAAATGGTGGCCCCCATGGAGTAGGGGGAGTCGCCTGGCTTGTTGTGAGGCTCTGCTGGGGTGTCAGGCCAGGGCTAGAACCCGCCATGCCTCCCGGGTGCCTCATGAGCGGCTGGGCACAAGGAGAGCACGTAGCAGCTCTGCCCCATGTCTGAGAGTCTCTGGTTCAGCATACCTGGGGCCAGAGCAATAGCCCAGCAGGTAGGGTGTTTGCCTTGCACGCAGCCAACCTGGGTTCAATCCCCATCATCCCATATGGGTCCCCTGAGCACCACCAGGAGTAAGTCCTGCATGTGGTCCCTGAGCACCACCAGGAGTAATTCCTGAGTGCAGAGCCAGGAGTAACCCCTGAGCATCACTGGGTATGATCCGAAAAGCAAAAAAAAAGAAAATGAGCTTAGACAAATCACAAACAAATCATGTTTGTTTGCTATTGCGGTCACACCCAGTAATGCTCAGGGGTTCCTCCTGGCTCCTCTCGCAGGAATTACTCCTGGTGGTGCTCAGGGGACCCATATGGGACATAAAGAGTATTTTGCCTATTACCTTCAACATATTCTATAGTTTCTAATATCCTAGTATTAAACAAACTTTGCATATCTTTGCATTTGGTGTGAAATCTAGTTTGATTTGAGGCATACCTCTTTTTTTTGTTCTTTACCTAAAGACTGCATTGAGTAGTGAGTGTCTATTATAGTTCCATATGAATTTAAGTAATACTTTTCATGTTCTTGAAGAATGACATTGGAAATTTGGTAAGAACTACATTAAACCCGCACAATGATTTTAACCTCTTGTTCATTTCAATAACATTCATTCTTTTTAGCCTATATAAGCACATGTTATTCTCCATTTCCTTATATGTTCTTCCCTTTCTTTCAAAAGTTTTAAAATTTATTTTTAAAATAATTAATCAATAGAAGCAATGCTATATTATCACATTATAAATTTCAGATATAAAATATTGTATATACTAGATAAAAATTTATCACTGAAGTCCAATTCCATCCTACATTATACAATTTCATCTTCAACTATATAACGCTTTATCCCAGTTTACCTTCCACCTTACCCTTCTTTTCTGGTATTACTAATTAGTCTTAAGAGTTCAAAAGTGTTTCTACCTTTGAGATTGGCATACCTCAAATGAAGAAGAACAGCCAGTGCTGGCATGGATTCAGGAAGAAAATGACTCTCATTCACAGTGGGTAGGAATAATGACTGGTTCAGCCTTTTCATCAACACGGGCATTCCTCAATAAACTAGAAAATGAGCTTCCATACGACCTAGCATTAACATTCACTGTATCACTGTCTTCCCGTTCATCATCGATTTGCTCGAGCGGGCCCCAGTAACATCTCCATATGTCCTGTCTCATACTAGTAGAGCCCAAGGCATCTGCTTGCTCCAGGAACATAAAGAGCCTCAATCCATTCCGGAATGAGGTCTATAATTGTTACTGGTATTTGGCATATATATCAAATACAACACGGGTAGCTTGCCAGGCTCTGCCCTGCAGGTAGCATACTATTGTAGGCATCTCTAAGTCCAGCATTTATTGATGAACCGCGCGCGCCACTTGGCGCGAGCCAGGCGCTGATAGGCTGGTCTGCTGGGTGGAGGTCTGACGAGAGAGAAGCCCGGATGTGGAAAATGGAGGCCCTCATGGAGTGGGGGTCGTCTGGCTTGTTGCGAGGCTCTGCTGAGGTGGTGGGCCAGGGCTAGAACCCACCATCCCTCCCCGGGCGCCTCGTGAACGGCTGGTCACGGGAGAGCCAGTAGCAGCTCTGCCCCATGTCTGCGAGTCATGGGGCAGAGCATTAACATTCCTGGAACTATATTATAGGGGCCCCAAAAGACACAACAGATATGCCATCTGAACTTTATTCATTGCAGCACTAATTAAACATCCAGAATCTAGAAACAACTAAAGTACCTGAGGAAAAAAACGACTGGATAAAGAATCTATGCTACATCTACACAATGGAATGCTATGCAGCCACCAGGAAAAATGAAGTAATAAAATTTCCTATTAATAGATAGACATGGATAGTCTATCTATGGAGAGTATCATACTGAGTGAAATGAGTCAGAGGGAAAGAGACAGACATAGAATGACTGCACTCACTTGCAGGATAGAAAAACAGTATGAGACTAAATAGAAAAGGACAGTAGAAATGAGGGTCAGGGTGGCTAGTCCTTTTGTTGTAAATTTACCCAAACTTTTTATTTATTTAATTTTTAACAATTACAAAAATGTTCATGTTTGAGTTTCGCCATACAGTGTTCCAGCACCCTTCCCTCCACCAGTGCCCATTTCCCACCCCCACTGTCCCCGATTCCCTCCCCCTCCCCCCCTAGCCTGCCCCCTGTGGCAGGTTTTCCATCTCTTTTCTCACTTTCTCTTTCTCTCTCTCTCTCTCTTTCTCTTCCCTCTCTTACATATTGTGGATTGTAATACATATAATTAGAGGTTATCATGTGTATCTTTTTGCCTGTATTTAATGCTAAGTTCTATGTTACCACAACTTTTAGGGAGAAATTAGGACAGAAAAGGAATCACTATGACAATGATAGTTGGGAAAAGGGGGATAAGTGAAAAACTATTGTCTACCAGTTGAAAATGTCAAGAAATGAATTTTTCCTTCAGGTCTGATGGAAGAAACCAGTAGTGGCTTCTCATTGACCATAGCTCAGTAGACCAACTTCAAACTTCTGATATACAAGTCTGCAGGAAAGTTCATTTGCATTGATTTGATTCATGAAGTAGTTGCTAGAGTGACAACGGAAACTACTGCACATGGTTTTTTGGGAGCATGGCTATAAGACAATAAAAATATATAAAATATATTTTATATTTTTATAAAATATTAATATTTTATAAAATATAATTTTGTTACTGGTTTTGGTAACAAAAAAATATAAAATATAAAGTTCAAAAAATCAAAACAACATCTTGAGGCAATCATTTGGGATATTATGCACATTTGGGGTCATAAAGAGAATGTGTTCTCACTGATCATAGGAATTGTTCAGATCAGAAGGAATTTTACTATATGGCAGTCGAGTTCTGGTATGGGGCTTTAATGAGAACTGTATTACCTAGAGAAAGAGGAGATGCTCATAAAGTTTGCCTGTGATATATTATTGATTTCATTTGCTTTAGCTGAAGATTAATCTGAATTGTCTACAGCAGTAGAAGAGTTCATATCAATTCATTTTAAATATAAATATACCTCCCGTGCACCCTCCAGGTTTTTAAAACCTGAGGTGAATATAGCTCTTTTATCTATCTGCAATAAAATGTTCAGATAATGAATCTAAAATTTTATGATGCAGCTAAAATGTAGTTGTATATTTATTTTATGCAAACAATAAACTAGAAAATAAATAAATAAATCTCCTTTACTATTTTATCCAAACATATCCAGTGCATAATAAGCAGCTTAACAAAGGAGGTGAGAAACTTTACACCAAAACTCTGTCATTCATACTGCAATAAGTCACAAGAGATGGAATACCATCCCACATTTATAGACTAGATGATTTAACATTGCCCAACTGTCCTACACAAAGCATTATACAGATTTAATTGAATCCCTATAAAATTCCAGTGAAATTCTTCAAACTCATAGAGAAAATAGTACTAAAATAGTCATAGAATTATTAAAATCACTGAAACCCTGGTAACCTCGATTTTTGTATTAAAGACAAAGGGTTTACCATCATTAGATACTGTCATTATAACACTCATTTAAGTTGGAACACCACAGTCAAGAGAATGAGGAGTGGTGAAAGGTGATCCAAAGATTATAAAGTTCATAATTATATATATATGGCATTCTTATATTTATTTTCTCTTTATCCAATTTACAGAAACTACAATTTACAGAATACAAATTGTCCTTTCAGCTTTTTCTTGGTAGATTTGTCAATGTTATTTTTTAGCATTAACTTTATTTTATTTCTGTCACATGGATGCACTGTCCTACTTTCTCACTTTGAAAATAATAAATTGTACTGCATAGATAGTACAGCAGTTGAGGTGCTTGTCTTGCATGCAGCTGTCCCAGGTTTCATCCCCAGCACCACATATCCACAAGACCATCAGTAGTGAACCCTGAGAATAAAGACAGAAGTAAGGCATGACCACCATCAGACAGCATGAAAACAAAGATTCATTTCTTCTCTGGAGTTCCTCACTGATCAATATGAATAAGATATATACTCAACATTTTGGTGTAAAGCTGTACATCAACTACTCAACTATTCATAACTGAACTATACACTAAGTTCATAACTGACTTATGAACCCAAAATGTATTTTATATAAATATAACTATGCATTATATAAAACATAGATGATCGCTCAAACTTGGAGTCTATGTTTTATTCACAGAAGTCCCTGAGATCAATCCCCAATATTATTCATTGTAGCTTTGCTGGCCTCTTTTTATTATACAATGAGACCTAGTATCACCAGGTAGCCTACCTACTCCCCTCACCCTACACACACCAAACACCACTTTGGAGGTCAAAAAATAGATAGATGATAGGTAGGTAGGTAGGTAGGTAGGTAGGTAGGTAGGTAGGTAGATAGATAGGTAGATAGATAGGTAGGTAGGTAGATAGGTAGATAGATAGGTAGGTAGGTAGATAGATAGATAGATAGATAGATAGATAGATAGATAGATAGATAGATAGATAGATAGATAGATAGATAGATAGATAGATAGATAGATAGATAGATAGATAGATAGATAGATAGATAGATAGATAGATAGATAGATAGATAGATAGATAGATAGATAGATAGATAGATAGATAGATAGATAGATAGATAGATAGATAGATAGATATTTAAATGTTTTAATGCATTCAGAAATCAAAAACTACTTTCTATAACTACGAGAGTGCACATAGTGATGCCACTATAATATGAAAATTTAGAGTAGATACCTTACATTTCTGAATCCACAAACTAAAGAATGCAAAAACCTATACTTTTTATTTTTGTACTTGATTTTTATCTCCATTTCCAATGTGATAGGTGAATAATGAATCTCATTTCAATTCCTATTTTACCCCTATTAGGGCTTTGAATGGCAAGTAAAAATTATCTTTACACAGTGTGTTCTAAGCTGCATCTCAGAGGAGAAATGGGTGAGAGACTACAATATCAATGTTTTGGGTTAAAAACACTTGTTACCTAGAGTTAATCTATCCACTTAGGTGCTCCCTAAGGTGTAGATCATCAAATCTGTTTTTCAGCTGGGACCCTCAGCTTATTCTGCCATCTGCAGAGATATGTGCATTCGCATCTGGTCAATGGCCATTAAATTCACTCTGGCACTGAACTTCACGCCTGATTAAAAACTATTCAGAGTCCAGCAAACCTTAGGAGTCCATTCCTACTCTACTCAGGCTCATATAGAAAGGGGGAAGAGACAACAGTATACAGATCCCTACTTGGAGACAGAAATTAGTACTTAGTACCATTCTTTTCCTTGGTATATATAGAAGAAATAACTCATTGGGGCAGAAACATTAGACATTTCAGGGGTAGAAACATCTCTGCACAAATTTATTTGTCAGTATTATAACAAAATTAAACAAATTTTGTTGTCCTAAGATTCCTGGACATTTTAAGATGCTAATGTGCATTGGGAATCTTTAAAAGAGAATGTGGCGATGCAGTAAAAAATCTCCTATATTTAAGCAGCCCTCCTGGAACAGGTAGTTTCTAGAATTTTATTTGGAAAGTATGGCTTCGATAGTTTATACAGTTATTGTCCTGGTGTCATTACTGTTTACTCAATCTCCAATTACAGTTGTGGCACATACCAGGGTGTGAAAGTAACTGATTCACCCACTGAAATTGTTTGCTGTTTAAATTCCATCTCAGCTCACCTTCAAATCACCTCAAATTAAATGCAGATGCAAAATTTCAGGAATTAGTAGAAATGAGGCATTGTTTACAAACTTCCAATTTAATCTTGTTTTTCCTTCTTCACAGTTCTAAACAAAGTGGAATGCTGTTATTTATTTAATAAGATTAGAAGTACTACGGTTTTCTGGAAAAAATTCTATACTAGAGGTTATATACATTCTATCTGATTCTAGTATTAATTAATTGTGTAACTTTGGTTAATGTTAACCTTACTGGGCTGCAGTTTTCTCATTTGAGATAGGAAACTTTCAAAGTAAACTTTTAGAAGCAAGGACTTTACTTACATGTTTACTCTAATCACCTCCATTTGATGGTAGGTCTATCATCTCATAGAATTTTATTAGCAATCACTTCTCATAATATCTTTCCAGGCAGCAGGAGGAAAACTATACATTTACTTAAACATTTTAAAACCATTATTAAATTCAATCAGTAGGACAGTCAATATAAACTAGTCATACTTAACCTTTATAGACATGAGAACAAGTTCATATATTTGTCTAAGGACCTCCAGCTGTTAAATGGCAAACTGGACATTTTTACTAGTCTTTTGACTTACAGACACGTGTATTCAATGAAACAAAATATCCCTTCTGGGGCTGGAGTGATAGTCCAGCGGGTAGGGCATTCGCCTTTCATGCAGCCGACCCGGGTTGATCACCGGCATCCCATATGGTTCCCCGAGCACCTCCAGGAGTAATTCCTGAGTGCAGAGTCAGGAGTAACCCTGAGCATCGCTGGGTGTGACCCACAAAGCTAAAAAATAAAAACCCTTCTGTCCCATTCTGTCCTGATCCCCCCCAGTAGAGAGTATATTGCTCTATCCCCCTTTGCTGACAGTCAGTCACTCTGGGAAGAGGGGCAATCATATTCTTTAAGGGAAAACAAAATGTTAACTCAGAAAACATAATAATTTTATGATTTGAATAAAACTTTTGCTCCTGTCAGATTCAATTTATGTCATCATGCAAAATAAAAATTTTATGTACTGGACAGAGGGAATATAGAAAATGTCCTGAGTAGACAAGCTTAAATTATCTCCCATTTGAATGAGTTCATTTCCCAGAGAGAGTTTCATCAGGCTTTTTAATTAAGAGCAAATTGTTCATCTAGAGTAAGTAATTTGCCAATGACCTCTTCTTAACACTCCTATCTAAGGTGACAAATAGGGATAGAACATTCAAATGTAGGACATGACGCTCTCTCAAAGTGTGGGTCCATGGGTACAGTAAATAAATCAGGACAGGGAGGTGACTTGGAGAAGCAGTAATATTTCCGTCACTTTCCCCTAAAATGAAATCTCCAAGAATCTTAATTTAGAAAATAATAATATTGGACATTGGAAAAAAAAGTTATGTGTATAACAAGTATAAATAAGCAAATATACAATATAAATTCATGTTTGTCTACATATAATTATATAAGGTATAGAAAAATTAATAGAATTGCTCTTGGGTAGTTAATATGATGCTTATATAGCAGCTGAATGAGAGACATGTAGAGGAAGGGCAAAGTGGAAGAATAGAGGAGAAAAATAGAAAAGGAATTTATCTAAACATAGCTTAGTAGAGCATGGTGCATTTCTTTCCTTGTGGAAGCCTTTATATGGCACGCTCAAATAAAACTTTTTAAGGAAGTGCTATCTTAGAGGTATTAGAGATAGTAAAGCATTTGATACTTCTGAAGTACACTGTCAGGAAGTCACAGCAAACAAAGCTGGAGAGCTAAACAGAGACCTGCATATGGAAGGCTCAATGCAAAATGTTAACAAACCTAGACTGACAACAAATGAACAGAAATAGTTGATGCATAGTTCAAACTACCAAGCACAACTTATTTTAATACCAACTTATTCAGAGTCCTTTCTCAAGAAATGGCCAAAGTATTTTAAAAATATAATATATTCGCACAGACTCTAGCTTAACAAGTGTTGGCAGGGATTTGAAGAAATTGGAATCCTTATACAGTGTTAGTAGGAATGTTAAAATATATATATATCACTGTGAAATAATAAGCTCTAAAAAAATTAAACATAAGAATTACTATATGATCCAGAAATTTAAGTTCAGGATGTATATCAAAATGATAAGAAATAGGATCTTGAAGAGATTTTTGCCTACACCCACAAGATAACAAAACTGCTCACCTCTGAACAAATGGATTAGCAAGATGCAATTTTTTATTAAGACCCTTGCTGTCTTCCTTCTTTGTTCAGAGTATTCCTCCAGGTATTTTATATATATATAAAAATATATATATTTATATTTATATATATTTATATATATATATTTATATATATATTTATATATATTTATATATATATATATTTTTGGGGTTGCTCAGGGTTACTCCTGGTTCTTCACTGAGGAATTACTTCTGGAGGTGCTCAGGGGACCATATAGGATGCTGGGGATCAAAACCGGGTTGGCTGCGTGGAAGGCAAATGCTCTACCAGCTGTACTATCGCTCCAGCCACATGACATTTATATTCTTAAAAGGAAAGTAAGGGCCAGGGAGGCAGCTCAGAGAACTCGAGCATGTGCTTTGTGTTTAGGAGTTCCAGATTTCATCCTTAGCACCACATGGTGTCTTAAGCACTACTGAAAGTGGCGGCTTAAGCATGACAGCCAGGGCTAGTCCTTGAACACTCTGGGTTTAGCCCCAAAGCAAACAAGAAAGTGTTAGCCTTTGTTATATTTTCTATTCCGTTACCTTAGCACAAGCTTCTTTTGTTTTTTTTTTTTGGGGGGGGGGTCACACCCGGCAGTTCTCAGGGGTTACTCCTAGCTCTACACTTAGGAATTACTCCTGCCGGTGCTCAGGGGACCATATGAGATGCTGGAAATCGAACCCGGTTGGCCGCTTGCAAGACAAACATTCTACTCGCTGGACTATTGCTCTGGCCCCTCTTAGCACAAACTGAATCACTTTCTAGCTGACCATAGGGAGACACATGAGAATGTAAATGTAAATTGTAAATAAGAGACTAATTTGGAACCTTGGGTTAGGAGATTTTTTTTTCCCTTCTATGTTTTCTCTCATAGACATGGGGCAGAGCTGCTACTGTCTGTGCTACTGTCTGTGCTACATGTCTGTGCAGAGACTCACAGACAAGGGGCAGAGCTGCTACTGGCCCTCCTGTGCCCAGCCGCTCACGAGGTGCCCAGGAGGGATGGTGGGTTCTAGCCCTGGCCCGCCACCCCAGCCGAGCCTCGCAACAAGCCAGACGACCCCCCACTCCATGAGGGCCTCCATTTTCCACATCCGACTTCCTCTTCGTCAGAACTCCACCCAGCAGACCAGCTATCACAGCCCGGCTTGCGCGGCCCGCAAGCGGCTGCGCGCAGTTCATCAATAAATGCTGGATTTAGAGATGACTGCAAGAGTACGCTACCCTGACGGCAGAGCCTGGCAAGCTACCCTTGTCGTATTTGATATGCCAAACACCAGTAACAATTATAGACCTCATTCCCATGACCTTATGGAATGGTTTGAGGCTCTTTATGTTTCTGGAGCAAGCAGGTGCCCTTGGGCTCTATTTGCATGAGACAGGACATATGGAGATGTTACTGGTGCCCGCTTGAGCAAATAGATGATGAACGGGAAGACAGTGACAGTGAATATATGCATAAAATAGAGTATGGAATTTATCCAACTTGGAAGGGAAGTAAATATGGCTACATGATATAAAATGGATGGTCTTGGAGGATATAATGCTAACTAAATAAATAATAAATAGATAATTACTTTATTAATCCATTTACATAGGATATCTGAGTTGGTCAAATTTATGTTAACAAAAAGTAGAGGTGATTATCAGAAGTTTAACTCAAAAAAAGGAAGGAAGTAGCATAAAAAAAGTATGGAACTATATGTGTCCCAGAATTTAGAATTTAAGTTCTTCATGACTAAATAATTCTAGAGATAAACAACTTAACTGTGCATTGAAACATTTGTTAGAATTCTTTTATTTTCTTTAGCATATTTAAAATAATTTTCAAAACTACCACAGCCCTGGGGCTAGAGCAATAGTCCCTTCAGAGTCCCCTTCAGTGTCCAGTACTGAGTGTGCAGTTACATCATTGATCAGAAACAAATGATGCTATTGCCTAGGGCCATTCATCTTGTTCCTCCACCATTGTCATTGCTCTGAATAAACATTCAGAGAAGTCCTGTCTATTCTACACTGCACAAGTTCAGCTTATTTTCCTCATCATCTTCTTTTGTAAATCTCCTACTACGTTCCAGGCTCTGTGCTAGGTGTTGACAGTGTGTTTCACAAGAGCTCAAGCTTGAAGGCACTTGAATTCTGGTAAAGAGACCAATGTACCCTCAACGCAAACTAGGTCAGTGATGTTAGGTGAGAGCGCTTGAGAATGTAGTCACCATATAGTCATACATCAAATTAAAATACCATTATTATTATGAGCTGTTTTTAGAATTCCAACTACTGAGAATGTGTTTTTAATAATGATCATGATAAATTGTTTATTCTGGAATCCTGATAATAAAAAAGAATATAGAGGTCAACATATTAGCCATTAGTTCTATTTTTTGTGTTTTTCACAAATTTTACTCTTTTAAAAATTATTGTGGCAGATAAAATCCTTGTCGAGAAGCATTAGTGTGATTTTTCGTGGGCCTTTCCCTCTCTCCCCTTTTTAAGAGAGATGAGGAGAAATAAAGAGCCTGGTGGCCCCACCCAGGAGCTGCCCTGGGGCAACCAGCCATAGCATGCAGTCTCAAACACAGCTGGGGAACCTGGAACTCCGCTTTCCCCAGGCTCAGCTGACCATGGGGCTCCCAGGAGGACAGATGGGTTTTGGGAGTGGGCCCATCACCTCTGGGGGTCTCGGAAGCAGCAGGATGAGACTCGCCCACCACACTAGCCACCACCTTTGCTGTCCAGATGCTGGGATACTACCTCACGACCAGATTAACAGAACAAAACCAGTTAGAGCTCAGGTTGCGAAGTGGAAACAGTTATGTCCTTTAATGCACTGCATTCTACGATGTTCGGGAAAGTTTGGTGGGAGGGAGAGATAGAGAGGAGAGAAAAGACATACAGAACCCGCCAAGTAGTTGAAGTGTGGGAGGGGGAGGGAGGTGGGGACATTGGTGATGGGAGATGGGTTCCGGTGGAGAGATGGGTGTTGGAACACTGTAGAACCAAAACTCTACATGAACATCTTGCAATTGTATGTCTAATAGTGGTGTAATAAAAATTTGGGAAAGAAAAAAAATAAAAAAGAGGAAAAAAATCAAAATAGAAAAAGAAAGGAAAAAAAATCAACTTACTGTATCCACGATCTTACTACTATTCTACATAGTATATTATTTCTCAAATCATCTCGGAAAACTTAGAATTGGTGTTTTTGTTGTCCAGGTAATGATAACAAAACTTGATATCCAGATAATGGCAGTGAAATATCTCTGAAGAATAGCTGAGATGCTCTACAGCCTTCTCTGCCTCACAACTCTCTGAAGTGTGCAGAGCCAGATCCACATGCTTAGAATCCTGTTAATTCCCCCCTGTAATCCCAGCAGAAGCTCACCACCTCTTTATTAGAGCTGTGTTATTCTTAAATACTTAAGAGAGACAAACCAGATTCAAAGATAAGTTTCCTGAAGATGTTTTTTAAAAAACAAGAAAGCAGTGACTCAAAAGCCTTGAGTTTTTAAGCTTCTCAAGTTCTTCTAACTAAATAGATAACAAAAGAAAATCTGTTATGAATATTGCAGCAAGTTAAACCTTCTTTCAAAACTGTTTCTGAATTCCATGCTGATGAATGTCAATATGGGAACTGAAAATGGCTATCCACATAACGGGGAGTTAACATTCACTGTTCATTCTCCTGCTTCAATGGCAGAAAAGATTAATATATCATTTGGTTAATACAAAGTGTAATTTATTTCCAAAATGGTGTGTTTCCTTTACAGCATCGAATCTGGCAGTTCTGTGCGACTGCTGTTCTATCATCTGGAATAATGTTGTTAATGAACTTGTCCTCAGAATATCTAATGTGTGATCTGCTGCGCGATTTGAAGTCGTACAGCGTAAATCTTCCTATTGTATACCTGTAGGTTTTCTCATACTAGAAATAATCCTAAATTCCTAAGACCTTTAAACTATTCACCAGAATAGACATCATTAGTTCTTGTCTGTTCATGTTCTATTATGAAATTCTCTTTCAGTTGCCACTGAACATGTCTAGGGAATAAATAATTCGCCAACCCTGAAATGTTTTTGTCTTGGATAGAAAATATTATACAAAACCATGGGCTTCGGTTGCCTCCTCCAACAATATCATTCAGTAGGATTCTGATTATGCTCCTGGAACTCAAACTGATTAGATGCTCCAAAAATTAGACTTTTCCCTCTTAAAAGACTGTCCCTGTCCTTTAAGAGGATATTATTTCTTTAGTTCCCGTATCTCTAAGAACTGACTAAAGATAAATATATATAATAAGCAAATAACATTAAATCTAGGCTTCCTAATTCCTTACTGCTCTTATTCTGATACTTTTCCACTAAATTTTGACCATACCTAAAATTAACCTGCTTCTCCTGTAAAGGTACCATTGCATTTTTTCCTCATCTCTTCCAATAGAACCTGAAATTCACTTATAGGCTATGGAAATTTGATTCATCCAATTCATTGAACAAAAATTTATCAAATGCTTATATATACCACTATTGTTCTGGTGCAAAGAATAACAATGAAAAGAATGCTATAAATTTATATTTGCTTCATGAACATTTTAAGAAGCTGAACAGATAATATAAAGGAACAACTTAGGTGTATTAAATGGTAAATCACTAAGAGGAAAATTAAGAAAGGAAAGTTTTGGGGGAGAATAATTAAACAAAAAATAAGATACTAAAAGAAGGTTTCACTATGGAAATGCTATTTTAGCAATAACCTAAAGGATGAGTGGAAAATTTTGCTAGTATCATGAGCTGCTTTAGGTAATAACCTCCTTTATTGAAGAATACTGGAAAGAATGAATATTAATACCAATTGGCTGTGCCACTTTCTAGTTTAGAGAAAAATCAACATATTATGCCCTCAGTATTCTCAGCTCTAAAACAGAGAACTGTTCTCAAACTATTATTAGAATATTTCAACAAAGTATTCTGTATAAAATATCAATTACTTTTACATCAGCTAAGTATAACTTAGCTAGAAAAGTATTCAGACTGATGAATTGCTAGTAAGATATAATAAATTAGGAAATAATTTGATAAATAGAAAGAACATAGCTAAAAAATAAGCACTTATAACTAGAGAGACAACAGATATTTAATCCCACTGAATTCTATTGTATTATTTGGCCATCTTTTTTCTCATCTATCCTTTTTTATTTTTATTTTATTATAACGCTTTGAGAAATACAATTACATAACTGTTCATGATTATATTTCAGTCATACAGTGTTCCAGCACCCATCCCTCCATCAGTGCACATATGCCGCCACCAGTGTCTCCAGACTCCCTCCTCCCTCCCCCAGCCTGCTTCTATGGCAGGCACTTTTGCCTCTTCTCTTCCTTCTCCTCTCTCTTCTCTCCCCTCTCTCTTCTCTCTTACTTCTCTCTTTCTCTCTCCCTTCTCTTACACAATGTGGCTTGCAATACATACATGGGGTTATCGTATATATCCCTTTGCCTACATTCAATGCTCAGTTCTAGGTTGGTAATACCATTTCCAACAATTATTAGTATAATGGTCCCTTCTCTGTCTTACCTACTGTATCCATAAATTAGGTATACTTATGATTTGTTTCCTTGCTCAAACAATAAAATTAGTATAAAATTAATTTTATTTTCCTCATAGAAAAAAATTAAGTCATTATTTCTAGATTACTGGATTATGAGTAATTATATTTTTCTTTTACCAGTTTTGTTTTCAAATTATGTTCTATTTTTATAATTATAAATATTTAAAGTGATGTCACTTTAACATTGCAAAATAGACTGTCTATAACGGTGGTTCTTAATTCTTTTTATTTTAGAGTTATCTTATCTCTAATTTACCAGAAGTAACAATGTAAAAATATAGTCTTTATTTCTCTAGTAGAGAAACTACTATGTCAACATTTGCTACCTAAAAAGCTGTCTAGAAACAACAATGAGTTGCAGTAGAAATACCATTTGGAAAAGCACTGTGTTCACAAATTTAAGTCACATTCACCTCTGCATTTCTTCTCTAGCATTATACATAGTCCATAAACTTACACCTCTGGTTTCTGAATCTACCATGTTGACTGGTGCTATTTCCTATACTTGCCTACCTTGATTGTATGTTAAATATCTACATATTTCCAGATATATTCCATGATTTTAGGATATCTTTTTTAAATTTTATTTAAACACCATGATTTACAACATGATTTTAGGATATCTTTTTAAATTTTATTTAAACACCATGATTTACAAAGTACAAAGTTTTTCACAATACAGTTGTTAGAGGGATTCATTGTTTAACACCAATCCCACCACCAGTTTGCCCCCACCGCCACCAAATACCCTTTGTTCCCACCCACCCCCTTCCCCATGTCAGCCCCTTAGCAGACACTCAATTATATTGACTATTAGCCCATATATGGGAATCACTTGATCACTTGATTCCCGTTATTCATCAATTTGCTTCGAGCGGGCGCCAGTAACATTCCCATTCCATGGGAATGGTATTGATAAAGTCACAACTTTTTTTTCTGGGTTGTTATGTGGTAATATAACCAATTTCTGTTCTTGCATTCATTTTCTGAGTTTCTAGAATGCTGTTGGTTTCTACTAGTCAACCCCAAACCCATCACCACTGCACCTATGGACAATACTTATTTCAACTTTTTCTCTACCTCTGTTTGGGCCTGTCCAAGCATACACTGAATAATCTATTCTATATTGCTTGTTGGAGCTAGTTCTCTAAATACAGTCGATGAATATATTCTTAGACAAAAAGTCAATGGATATTATTAAATCTCCATTGTGCCATTTGAGTTCACTGTACTAGAAATTATCAATATGTTAGTTTAGCATATCATTTATGGTAAAAGAGAAATAGAAGACATATCAGTTTTATTTTAAAAAATCTGAAAAAATTTAAATCAGCTAATTTTTAACTGATTAAACTAATAGTTTTAATATAAACTCATTTAGACCCCTCATTGCCTTGTGGCCCTTTGATTTCATTACCTCTTCATTATTGCCTCTCAGCGATCATTCCAAAAATTTGCTGCATTATTAAGTATGTGCTTCATTCATTTTCAATGATTCAAATACTTCTTCTGTCATGGCTTTATGAAATGCCCTATATACCTGGACTCTCTAAGAAATCAGAGGCACTGGGAAACATTGACTCAATATTATAATGTTTATGTGCTGATGTTTATTTCATTATATTGACCAGAAATTGTGTTTGCTAGATTACGATTTAGAGTGATGTTAATTCAAGCCTGGTTCTATGATTCTCAATAAATAGGGAATCCCTACAGTTACTATTCAATAAATATAATTATAATTTGTGAATTAAAATTTCTTCAGACATATTCTACAAATTTTGTTTAATTCTTGCTGTTTTTAGATATGTACCCCATGGAACATGCATTTTAGTGTAAAAGGCAGAATAAGACCTTAGAAATAAAAACCATGAAAAATTACTGAATAAAGAACTGAGATTGGCATGAAAAAAATGAATACTTGCCATATGTGTATAAACTCTGTGATTAAATTCATGAATTATTCATGACAATATTAGATTTGGCCGAGTATCATACCATTATGCACCCAACATTTCCTTGCACTTTTCCCTAAGAGCACATCTTGCTACTTTGAAATCATTTGACTATGGGAAGCAATTTTTTCAACATTATTGTAGAAATATTAGTGACATATTCATGATAGTATTAAAGCTATGATCTCTATATAGAGTTACCACACCCATCATCATCAAAGTGTCCAAAACTTTTTTCCAATCCCTTATGTTACTTCTAGTCTCAGTTTCTCACTATTCCCCTTACCTTCTTCCTCCTGCTAGTTTGCAGGAGGTAATCTCAGCTTGGTAATTCAAGGCCAAATATTTGTCACTTGGTAGTGTCTATTGCATTTGGCAGCTGTTCTTAAGGACGGACTTTGCTGTGCTTTGGTTCCACTGAAGTGACTGACTCCCTTCATATTTTCACTATCACTCTACTTGGTGAGTCCTAAAGGTGGATCTCTGAGATCCAGGTGAACCAAGAGAGATATGGGGCTCACATAACAGCAGCAGCCTAGTGACTGCTATTTAGGACTCTAGTGCTTATGATAGGTAACAGCCACAGATGTGTCGTGCGGATTTCTAGGCCCATATGGTTGGCTCAGGGAAGGAAAACTAGATTTTGAACCCAAGTGAAGGTCATAAATTACAAGCTCCCTTGAGGAGGAAAGTGGATCACTTTGGGTCAGGTCACTGGAAGTAGGGGACAGAAGGAGAAAGAATAGCTGCAGAACAGAGATGTGTACCTGCCATGTGGTTAAAATCATTGGGAGATTTTAGCCTATTACAATGATATTTTCTGAGGATAACTGATATATATAAATATATAAAACATATAAATATTTCCTTTTGATAGCCACTATACCTGTTATTTATAGAACAGCCTAATTACTCATTAAACTTAGCTAAGGCTTATTTATAAGGCAAAACTTTGCACTATTTTTTAAAAAATCTTAATTATTTTTTTGTTTTTGCTTAGCTTCAGAAGAA
>JAJIBD010013295.1:0-33230 GCA_021461705.1 Cryptotis parvus | reverse complement strand
TTTGTGGAGCCTGGTGGCCCCGCCTAGGAGCTGCCCTGGGGCGACCAGCCATAGCATGCAGTCTCAAACAGGGCTGGGGAAGCTGGAACTCCGCTTTCCCAGGCTAAGCAAAACCAGTTCGAGCCCAGGTTGTGTGGCCGCAAGTGACTGTGCAGGTTCATCAAAGTAATAGAAACAGTTATGTCCTTTAATGCACTGCATTCTATGATGTGCAGGAAAGTTTGGCTGGAGGGAGAAATAGAGAGGAGAGAAAAGACATGCAGAACCCGTCAAGTAGTTGAAATGTGGGAGGTGGGATAGAGGTGGGGACATTGGTGATGGGAGATGGGTTCGGGTGGAGGGATGGGTGTTAGAACACTGTAGAACAAAACTCCACATGACCATCTTGCAATTGTATGTCTAAAAGTGGTGTAATAAAATTTGGGAAAAGAAAAAAAAAGAGATGTGCCCGAAAAGAAACAAAGCTCTAGAGAGTATTACTATTTTGACAATGTTGATTCTCCCCATCCATGAGCATGGAATGTGTTTTCATTTCCTAGGGTCCTCTTTTATTTCTTGGAGCAATTTCTTGTAGTTTTCTTTGTACAGGTCCTTTACACACTTGGTTAAGCTGATTCCTAGGTATTTGATTTTCTGTTGCACAATTGTGAATGGGATCATTTACTTAATATCCCTTTCTTCTCTTTTTGTTATTTGTATATAGGAAAACCACGGTCTTTTTGGTTGTTTATTTTGTATCCTGCCACTCTACTATATGTGTCTATTGTTTCTAGGAGTTTTTGAGTAGTTTAGGGTTCACTAGGTATAATATAATGCCATCTGAGAATAATGATAGCTTGAATTCTTCCTTGCCTATCTTCCTTGCCCTTGATGTCCTTTTCTTCTCTGATTGCTATGGCAAGTACTTCCAGTACTATATGAATAAAAGAGGTGATAGTTGGCAACCTGAAAACACTTTATTTTCAACATGCTATTAAAAGGCCCTGCCTTAGTATGATCAGGATCCTTGAATGAAATTTGCTTCATGGGGCAGACTCTTGGACCCCAGCTACCTGGTAATAAATCTTGCTGTATGACTTGCATTATCGTGTGTGTTCTCTGTTCTTTGGAAGGGGTAGATGATTTTGGACTCTAACAAAAGAAAACTACTGTGAGTTCAAATAGTATACTGGGGCCAGAGATAACCTCAGGAAAGTATAAATTAGGATGGGATTTTTATTGAGACAAAAATTTCATAGCCATTGTGTCCATTAGGGAATAAACATGGGCAAGGAGAAGGATTGAAATGGGATATTAAACATTAAGTTGTAAGACCAAAGTTTACTTGCTGGGATAAATGTGGAGGTTGTAAAAGCAGATTCTGAAAATGAAATTCATGTGTAGAATGTTTCTAAGGAAGAGAAAGGAAACAGAGAGATATGCTACCTGTTATTTTCTACAATGTCTATGGCTCCTCTTACCATATTTTCAAACAGTGGCTCTTCTAGTTGGGATGGAGAAACTTGATGTTTTTATTTATTTACTTACTTTTGATATCAACTTCTCTTATTGATTAGATAAGGGTTTCATAGAAGAATGTATAAGTTTTGATCAGGCAGTTTCCTTTAAACAGGGCAAATTCCAAAAGTACCACCTTTTGACTTTGATTCTAGCAACTGGGACTTGAGTCCTTTCCTGAGGCTTAACTGGATAACTAGATAAGGAGTCACTGCAAATAATCTTTGTGCTATTTACCCTTTAAAACCTTCAGTAGGTTTTAAAGAGATTCTTATGGGTTCTAGTCGACATGTTTACCTCCAGAGACAAAATATATCAATGAGATAGATCAGAACGCTTGCTTCTAGCTCTGGTCTTAAAGCCAGACTTGAGGGCTGATGTTTCCTTATTGCACTCCATATTGTTTACTCTCATTATCAGTGTATTTCTGTCAAGGTTTTTTTTTTGTTCATAGTGTATATGTGTGTGTATACCCATGCGTGTGTGTGTTTGTGTGCATGTGTCGGAGCAATGCTGATTATGTACAATGCATTTGAATCCTATACCTGTTTCTCTCTGACACTACCACTCCCTTCTCAAACTGCACTTGATGTCCTTGTCCATTCGCTATCAAAATGGCTAAGGAAACATTAATAGAGAGAATCTTTAAAGTCTAACATATCTACTTCCACCGTGTAATAGTAGTTCTTCCATCACTTAAAGAGCAAGCTCCGTTATCATTGTCAAGATGGTAAATTCTCTTCTTTACTATTGTTCTTTTAGAAGAGTATAAAAAAGTTCAGATGGCAACTGTAAAAACTATATTTTTAGGAATTAGAAAGTATAAATATATTATAATGGCTGGTCATGTAGAGCTAAGGACAATTTCTAAGTAGAGCGTTGGGAATTATGGTAAGATCTTTCTTTTAACCATATTTCTATTTTCATCACTGTATCACTGTATCACTGTCTTCCTGTTCATCATCAATTTGCTCGAGCAGGCCCCAGTAACATCTCCATATGTCTTGTCTCATGCTAGTAGAGCCCAAGGGCATCTGCTTGCTCCAGGAACATAAAGAGCCTCAATCCATTCGGAATGAGGTCTATAATTGTTACTGGTATTTGGCATATCAAATACAACTTGGGTAGCTTGCCAGGCTCTGCCATGCAGGTAGCATACTCTTGTAGTCATCTATAAGTCCAGCATGAACCGTGCTGCAGCAAGTGGCTGCGCAAGCCGGGCTGTGATAGGCTGGTCTGCTTGTTGGAGTTCTGACGAGAGAAGTCCGGATGTGGAAAATGGAGGCCCTCATGGAGTTGGGGGTCGTCTGGCTTGTTGGCTTGTTTATTTTCATACCATTGTTTTTACTATCAAGGTCATATGTCCATAAAAAAGATGCCTATAATTCAAAATATCCTATATGATAGCTTCTGGAAAACTACAAAAAATCATATTGACCAAATTGTCTTTATAAAAATCAAACCCTGAAGGTTTTCTTAACACTTCAATGTCATTTTTACTAAATGTTAAGCTTATGGGGTAACAAACATATTTTTATTACTAATGCAAGGAGATATGAATAATGGGAAATGCATTGCTGAGGTTCACTTTTGCTCTTCTAGTTACAGTTTAAACAAATTTATAAACCTATTTGTGAAGTGGAGGGAGAGAACACAGGTAGGACTTTGTCTTGCACACACTGACATTTCAATCCCCAGCACAATATGTGGTACCCTAAGTCCCACCAGAAGTGATCTCAGGTCATAGATACAGGAACAAGTCCTGAACAGCCATGTATACCCCCAAACTATGCACACACACACACACACACACACACACACACTCACACACACACAAGATCACTTGACATCCCCTTATTCATCAATTTGCTCAACCAGGCACCAGTAATATTTCCATTTGACCTATCATGTGCCAGTGTAGCCCAATGGCATCTGCTTTCTTCAGGAATACAAAGAGCCTCAAGCTGTTCGTTCTGGGTCTTGACAAAGAAGTCTGACCATCTTGTAGCTGGATGGCCAAGTGATCTTTTGACATTACGTGGGATCCAGTTGGCAATGGCTCTAGTCCAGCGGTCATCTGCAAAGCATATTGCCTGTCCAGTCCCATCTGATTTTTAATGCCTTGGCAAACGAGACAGCATCCCTAACTCTGGAAGGTGATGGAGGTCGGAATACCGGATTCCTTCTCTCACTTGAGTGAGGCACGATATTCCAAGCATAGCTCTTTTGATTCCTCTTTGGGACACCCTAATACCGTTTCATCCTGCTTTCGTAGGGCCCAGGTCTCTGAGGCATATGTTAATGCAGGGAGAATGGTGGAGTCGAAGAGATGTGCCCGGAGTCGGGGGTTCTTTGTCCTTTTAGCTATTTCTTTGATGCTTTTGAAGGCATTCCATGCTGCTCTCTTCTTCCTGCGCAGCTCAGGTTTTAGGTTTTTTATCATGTTGACTTCTCAACCTAGGTACACATAACTTCTGCATTCAGTTATGTGTACCTAAGTACACATAACTGCTGAATACACACATATGTACATATACGTATATACACACTCACATATATACATTCATGCATACGTACATAATGTCTATGCTTGTGTATATATGCTTTGCTATTCAATTTCCTTAGTTTTAGCATATTAGTATCTGCCTATCAAAATTTGTTGTAAATAACTTAATATATAATAAGTCTTATACCACTGGGTGCAACAGTACTACATATATTTACCGTATTTATGTAATGTATTCTTTACATTATAACACCGGTGTTATGAACACTGTGAATAGAAAGGTTTGAATAGTATTATTATTAGCTCCCTGCTTTGATCTTAATAAACCTAGGTTAATACTTTGGCCAGTGTTTATGCTTCTGTAGGCAGCTTTTATTTTTCCTGCCTGATGTCCCTCACTTATAATTTCTCAGTGACAGTGCTTCCCTCTGAGTGGGAGTGTCATTTGGTCTCTTCACATATGCATTTTCAAGCACTAATTTCTTACTGTTATTTTGATAGAATTCTGCTTTAGCATTCAGTCCTGGAAATTTCCCCAATCTGGGCAGAAATGAATGTACCATTTACTAAAAAGTTAAAGACTTACCTTACACACTGTATACCAGGTTTGATATCCATCACTCTGAGCACTCCAGAAGTGATCCCTGAATCCAGACCCAGGAGTATGCCCTAACCCTCACCAGGTATGACCCTAAACCCAAACCAAACAAATGTCAGTTACATACATCAAAAATCCTATTAACACTTGATTAGTGGAATGATGAAAGAAAAAAAACATGTTCTTTGCATATTGTACTGATGATTGTTAATCTGTTTACCCAATCTAATTTTATTGTATATTATGTATTATATATTTTTGTTACCTTTATAAATGTATTGTGCCATTAATATTTAATGCTGATTTTAATATTTGGAGACTATATGTTGTAGATGACTGACTAATTCACTTGATGACTCGATCACTTGAATCCCGTTACTCATAGATTTGCTCGAGCGGGAGCTGTAACATTTCCATTGGACCCTATCACGTGTCAATGTAGCCCAATGGCATCTGGTTGATTCAGGAATATAAAAAATCTCAAACCATTGACTGACTAATTAGCCATTCAAATAACTGATAGAGCATCTTGAGGTCTAAGAACACTGCCATGCACTCTAGGGACCAAAGGATTTTCACTTTTTCTCTGTAGAGCAGATTGATTGGTGGAAAAATAAGTATTAAATAAATAGACAAATGTATGGTTGTAAATTAGTGATCACTTGATCACTTGACATCCTGTTATTCGTCAATTTGCTCAAGTGGGTGCCAGTAATATTTCCATTTGACTCTATCAGTGCCAGTGTAGCCCAATGGCATCTGGTTGCTTCAGAAATACAAAGAACCTCAAACTGTTCATTCAAGGTCTTGGACGAAGAAGTCTGACCATCTTATAGGTGGGCGGCCACGTGATTTTTTGATATCCCGTGGGATCCAGTCAGTAATGGATCTAGTCCAGCGGTCATCTCCAAATTGCATTGCATGTCCAGCCCATCTGATTTTCAATGCCTTGGCAAGCGAGACAGCATCCCTGACTCTGGAACAGCGATGGAGGTTGGAGCTCCAGAATCCTTCTCTCACTTGAGTGAGGCTTGTTATTCCAAGCATAGCTCTTTCGATTCCTCTTTGGGAGACCCAAATAGTATTCTCATCCTGCTTTCCTAGGGCCCAGGTCTCTGAGGCATATGTTAATGCAGGGAGAATGGTGGAGTTGAAGAGATGTGCCCGGAGCTGGAGGTTCTTTTTCTTTTTAGCTATTCCTTCGATGCTTTTGAAGGCATTCCATACTGCTCTCTTCCTCCTGCGCAGCTCAGGTTTTAGGTCGCTCATCATGTTGACTTCTCGACCTAGGCACACATAACTGCTGTATTTAGAGATGTTTGTTCCATTGAGAATGAATGGGGCCTTTGGAACTAGTTCATTCTTCATTAACATAATTTTGCTGAGATTCAGCTGTAAACCTATCTTTCCACATTCTCGGTCAAAGTCATCCAGCATTGGTGCCGCTTGGCTAATATGAAGAAAATAATTTCCACAAACAAGGAAAATTTTTTTTATATCAGAACATAAACAATGGAGAATGTACTAAGATTTTGAGTTTGGAAATAAACAATTAATCACCAAAAATACCATATATTTTTTTCCCACATTATTTTATGCTCTGCCAACTAGTTATAAGGACCTCAGGATTCATACTATGGAGGAGCTAGTGCAGATTTTGTATTTAGGTCTTACCTGATATTGCTCAGGATGTTTCTTTTCTGTCCCTAGGTGCACTCAGGACCATGTGCATATTGAAACAGAGCAGGAGCGATAGCCCAGCGGGTAGGGCGTTTGCCTTGCACGCAGCCGGCCTATGCCGGCCCGGGTTTGATCCCCGGCATCCCATATGGTCCCCCGAGCACCGCCAGAAGTAGTTCCTGAGTGCAGAGCCAGGAGAAACCCCTGAGCATTGCCGGTGTGACCCAAAAAGCAAAAAAAAAAAAAAAAAAAAAAGAAAAAAAGAAAGAGTTAGCTTTCTACAAATCAAAAACACCTTAACTCCTATTGTATTTATTCAGCTCTAGAATTTTATTGACCCTGATAACCCAACACTCACTTCATTGTGAGCGAGGGATACTCACAGCATCCTGACTCATCAGGCAGATTGGAGAGAGCAATATATTGTGGGTGTATCCTACTCTCTACATCCGCTTTGTAATCACCAACATGTTTAGTGAGCCAGCTAGAAGAGTGAAGTAATGGCACTAAAGATGCTCTCAGCATTAAAGATACTAGCCATTCCATTTAATTTTCTAAACTTTTCTCTAATGGTAATTCTCCTGTTTCTCAAAAGTGGCTCATTGTCCATCTTTAGCTTACTTTTGCCAAGGAAATTGTACTAGGTAAAATAAAACAAACTAGTTCAAAGTAGAACAGAGCAGTCCAATGGAAAACAGACTGGTCCAACTTATCCATTGAAAGAAGAACCCTCAGTTTCCCTTTTCCAGTGAGAGAGGAAGCCAGTTTCTTCACTCCAGATGCTCCATCTCTCCCCCATCAACCTGACACACATCCCACTCCCAAGTTTCTGTATCAGCATTCCTAGGGTATCCCAGGAACATAAAACTCTATCCTAGAGTCTAGGCTGACAGGGAAGCTAAAATAATGGGCATTCCTGGTGTCTAGGCTGATAGGGAATCTAAGGTAATTGGCAATTAGGTCTGGCAGATTTGTTTCCCCTTGCCACTGAAGAAGGAAGCAACAGTTTGCCCTTACTCCTTTCACCTATTGACCCCACACATTTCATTACCAAAGCCCTGCCCCAGAGGTTTCAGAAAGTTCCACTACCGTAAAACACTGTCCTGGAGTCTACACTGATAGGAAGACTAAGCAAAGCGGGGAAAGATTTAGAACTGCCAGACATCCTTGTAAATTTCTGGCATCTTCTGTTACACTTACAGACTGATAAGGTGTCAGGGCGCTCCGCCGGGGTCCCCGACAGTGCCGGGAAGCGAGTTCCCTTCTACCTCCGAAGCCGGCGAGGAATGGATGAACACTCAGGAATCCGATGCGGTTTTAAAAGGCTTTACTTATCACAGGTTCAGGCATACAAATCAGCAAAAGGAAAAACCCGATGCTTAGGTTTCCAGGCTAGAACCCCAGCCACGTGTAGGCCAAGATGGCGACCACCACGTGTAAAACTTCCAAGGGGAATAAACACTCACAAGGCGAGATCCCACCGGGAAGAAAACCGGGAGGCGGAACCAGCTAGTTTATACCCCCGCAACTCAGACCTTCCTCCCATTGTTATGGAAAGCAGGGAGGGTCCAGTGCCCTCAGGTAATCCCTCCCTGCATCTCACCTAGGGCCTTTACTGTGCTAATGTTTTGAGCCGGAAGGCCTTTGAAATGTAGAGAAGGGGGTTTCTGAGATGGCATGTCACTGTACCAAAGATCAACACCAATGCCAGTTAAATATTTCTCCAAGCCTTCACAAGTCTCCTCTACTTCATTGTAGTTTTATATTTTATCAGGGAGTCATGCTTGTTTGTTTGGAAGCAAACAGCATTTCTCTCTGGTCTAATTACTTAGGTGTCCTTACGTGGCCAGGCTAATATCCTGGTAAGATCTAGTCCCACGATGATTGTGATAGCATGGGAGAATATTTATACCAGCTAGTACAGCATACATGGTCGGATAAACTGCCACATTTAGACTACCCCATTATCTACGAAGTGATTTGCGGGAGGCAATCCAGAGCAGATGCAGCGGCCCTTAGGAGTCCTGCAACAATAAGGGATGCCAGGAGCCCTAAAAAAGGGCCGACACAAAACTCTCATTTGACTTAGTCCTATATTAAGTTCCTCCCCCATTGGGGAGCTTCTTTTCCCCCTTTACATTCCAATAAACTTTTCTACTTTTCAACTCTGAGACTGATCATCTTTATTTCTCAATATTTTCATTCTTGAACATATTGAAGAACCTGGGACTCACCACAGAACACAGAGACCTGCTGCTGCTGCTTCTGCCTAACTTGCATCATCATTATGCTGCAAACAAGAAGAGACTACTCTGGCAGGGGAGAGAAATTACGACCAGGTCACTGAAACGAAAATCAAGCTAAGTGATGTTTTAAATTTAGGGAACTGATGGGTAAATACTAGAGGGCCAGAGGACTTTTACTGAAGGTAGAAGTGGGTTAATGTTATAAGGCCGTATCTGTTATTTAGATTAAGCTCCTGCCCCTCTAGTAGACCTTAGGAGAGAAGAGTGTTATATCCGATGATTACGCTTGGGAAAGACATACACAGTTTATGAATCATTCAAGAAGAGGGAGAATTTTACACATTAAGGAGCGGAGCCAGAATTTGATTTACACAGTCGTTGAAGTAAAGAAAAAAAAAAGTTAGGGATCTAGGGTCAAAAAGAGCCTTTCAAAAGGGTAGGCACACAGAGCAAAATGTAAGGCCTTCCTGGTAGTTTTATGAGCTTTTTCTCTCTTTCAAATATATTTTCTCTTTTACTTAGTTAAATCCTATTCATTTTATATTTAAATTTTTCTTTGTTTCTTTCTCAACCTTTTCTGTTAACCAAGAGTTAGCTAGATTTCTAGCTATACTTTATATTATAGTTTGTCATTTGTCTTTCAGCCTATACAATACTCATAATTGTTCTACTGCTTTTGCTATTGGATTATAAGATCATGAAGGCAAAAAATTATGTCTCCCTTAATTTCCATATCGCCTATGTGCTTAGCCAATTGCCAAGTATATTGTAGTCTTTCAATTAAACAATAAATAAATGTATGAGAGAATGCATTTTCTGATTCTGGCTCTAGGGACATAATAACTAGAGTGATTGTAAGCTCATTTTTCCTGGTTTATGCCTGGTGTCTTTGGCATTTTGTAAGCTTAGCATTGGTCCCATTTCAATTCAATCTTAAAAGATTCTAGAAAATATAGTATAATATAATATATAGCATATTGACAAACACCTTTACTTTTCTGAGATTTTCTTTTGAGAAGGAATGAATGATGTAGACAGGCAGACGGAAGGCCCACATGGCAATGAATTCTTGCCCTAAGGCTGTCCAGAGTCACCTGGACTGAAGACTTAATAGGGTCCATTAACCAACAATAAACCCTGAGGAAGCTGAATTCACCTTCTCAGCCTAGTCCTTAATCCGGTACATTCCAGGACAGAAGATCCAGCAGGAACAGAGGTTAAGAAAAGGAGATTTTCAAAGAAGACCACTTCCAAAATCTACTCCCTTAGTAACAGCCCTGGCAACAAACTTTAGCCTAGGTTGAAGCCCCATATGAGAGTAGCTTGGGAAGAAATCTATAAAAGCCATCCTGACCAAAGGACACCACACATATGCTGCCTGAGCCCATGTACTGCTTGAGCCCACTTGGATGAGCACATGTGGTGCCCGAGTGCGTGTCACCCACATCTACCCTCTTGAGATGTGTACTCTCCTTTCCTCCTCCTTCCCCTTCCTAAAACCTCCATAATAAAATCTGTTCTACTTCACTGCTCATCTATGCCTAAAAATTAATTTTCTGTGAAGAAGACAGGAACCCTGAGGAAACCTTGGTAAGGTCTAGTACTGACTTGCCTTTTATCAGTCCTCAGCTTGCCTTACAGGTCCTAGATGGCAGAAGCCACCGGGGAGAAAGTGACCATCTCTCTCTCTCTCTCTCTCTCTCTCTCTCTCTCTCCTCTCTCTCTCCTTCCTGCCTCATATGAGTCACCCATGGGGCCCACCAACATCATGAATACTAACAGAATCTCTTCTCTTTTTAATAATAATTTTCTATTTAGGCACCCTGATAGACAAAGTTGTTCATAGAAGTGTTTCAGGTATACTATTTTCCTGCAGTTATCCCATCTCCAGTATTAACTTCCTTCAACCAGCATCTATATTTAGCCTTCAATACCCCACCACACGCCACCCCAGCCTGCCTCCTTAACAGTCACATTTTTAAATTTGTTTTTTGTTATACAGATCTGATGCTTTTGGTCTGTTGGTTCTGTGGTTCAGCTATCTAGTTTAATCTCATCTTTTTTTACTACCAGTTTCCTTCAGCCCTACCCATTGTCCCTGTTATCTTTCATCTTCTACTTTTTTCTTTTAAAACTAAACCAGGTCACCAATAATGAGTTAGATATCTACATATTATTCTCTACCATTATGTAATTCCCAAGAGATAGAACACTTAGCACTGTACATGCTAAATGACACAAGCACTAAACTCCACCTCAATATCAGAAATATGCTGTCCTTGTAATCTTAAGAAATAACTCATATATAGAGTCCCGCCCTACAGCAAAGCCTATTTCAAGCCTGAGTATGGTTGGACCAGAGACAGAGATACACTGAGCAGAGCTGTTACTGACTCTTCCTATGCTCAGCTAGGAGCAGTAAATACTAGAGATGAGGGCCTTCTACTGAGAGTATACCACCTACACGACAGAGCCTGGCAAGCTACTGGTGTTTTATTTGTTATGCCTAAAACTAGTAATAATTATGGACCTCAATTCCATGACCTGAAAATGGCTTGAGGCACTTCATGTCATTGGAGCAAGCAGATGCCCTTGGGCTACACTGCTTGTGACAGCCCGGATGGAGTTGTAACTGGTGCCTGCTCGAGCAAATTGATGAACAACAGGAGGACATTGATACAGTAATACAGTGATCTGGGAGGGAAGGCAGTTCTAGCCCTGGTCCACCATCCAAATAGAGCCTTGCAAGAAGCCAGAGGAACCTCCACTCCATGAGGGCCACCATTTTCAATATTTGGACTCCACAGCTTGTCAGAGCTCAAAAAAAAAGTTCATCTCTCCCCTTTGCGGTTCATCAGTAAATGCATGAACTTAGAGCCTACTAACAAGAGTATCCCACGCACACAGCAGAGCCTGGCAAGCTACCTGCATCATATTTGATATACCAAAAACCAGTAACAATTATAGAGCTCATTCCCATGACCTGAATGAATGGTTTGAGACTCTCTGTGTTCCTGGAGCGAACAGAAGACCCTTGGGCTACTCTAGCAAGGGACAGGATGTATGGAGATGCCTGCTCCAGCAATGCACAATGGGAAAACAAGTGACAAGTGACAAAATAACTCAAGCACCTTAGATGTGAAAGGGCCAAGATGACTAAAAAGCATATAAAACTTGTGTTGGGGCCGGTGCGATAGTCCAGCGGGTAGGGCATTTGCCTTGCACGCCTCTGGCCCATGCCAGCCCGGGTTCAATCCCGACATCCCATATGGTCCCCCCAAACAGTGCCAGGAGTAATTCCTGAGTGCAGAGCCAGGAGAAACCCCTGAGCATTGCTGGGTGTGACCCCAAAAAGCAAAATAAATAAATAAATAAATAAATAAATAAATAAATAAATAAATAAATAAATAAATAAATAAAACTTGTGTTTGCTTTCTCTTAGGATAACAGCAAATCTACATTAAAACTTCTTAAGTCTACAGAAACAAGGACCTGAAATTCTATTCAACAAAATTTCTACAGCAAGGGACAAAAAGGATGATTGAAGAAACAGATAAAAGCCAGGAAAGAAAATATCTGGGGCTGGCTCAGGTATGATTCAAACTCATCAAACCTTTGTTGCTGCCAGCCTTCAGGCTTTTGTGTAGCTTTTGAGCTGTCAGAGCAACTTCTCTAGAATTTATCTTGCTTTTATTATTTACTTAAACTCATTGCCCAGGGCTCTCAGTCTACCTGCATGCCTCAGGGTCTCATTCATCATAGTAGTAAACCCTGAGGGGAAAATCTTTTAGAGGTGCAGTAGCTTCCCTTGGAAAGCACCTTAGCTAACAGAGGGTTTGAGAGACATTCTGGGAGTGCTTTCTCCTAGCAGACAAATGGCCTGATCTATCTCTTCCATTCCACTTCAAGAAGGCCGGCAACTCCAACAGACCAAAAGCATTCCAAAACAAAGCCTTTTAGTCAGAGAGCCTCTACTCTGCGATCACTTGTTAGTCCTCAGTCCAGTCATACTCTGCTCCCTGCTGACGCTGGAGTGCAACCACTGTCACCAGATGGAGCTGAAGCTGCAATCTTCTTACAACATGAGCCTCAGACACTGCCTAGGTCTGTGCTACTGGTAAAAGTGGGCAGACAACCTCCTCCCCACCATGGCAAAGAACTTTCTGGGAATAAAGCTAGCCCTAAGGTCACCTTTGGAAACCAGGAAAAAAGGACCTTATAATGTGAGACTTCACCCTCAATAGACCTTGAGAAAGCTGAATCAACCTGTCTCAGCCAAGCCCTTAATCCGGTTACATTCCAGGACAGAAGATCCAACAGGAACAGAGATTAAGAAAAGGAGATTTTTTCAAAGAAGACCACTCTCAAAGTCTACTCCCCTTGGCAATGGCCCTAGCAATTGACCTTAACCTAGGTTGAAGCCCCATATGGGAGTAGCTTGGTAGGAAACCTATAATAGCCTTCCTGACCAAGGGATTATGCCCATATGCTGCTTGAGTCCATGTGCTGCTCGACCCCCATGTGGCTGAGCACATGTGATGCCCGCATCTCCCCTCTTGAGTTCTGTTCTCTCTCTCTCTCTCTCTCTCTCTCTCTCTCTCTCTCTCTCTCTCTCTCTCTCTCAATTTTCCTCCTCCTTCCCCTTCCTAAAACCTCCATAATAAAATCTGTTCTACTTCACTGCTTGTTTACTCCTGAAAATTCTTTATCTGCGAGGAAGACAAGAGCCCTGAGGAAATCCTGGGTAAGGCCTAGAATTGACTTGCCTTTTATCAAACCTTAGCCTGCCCAGTGGGTCTTGTGTGGTAGAGGTGTTTGGGGAGAAAGTGACCATCTCTCCTTTCCACCTCATCTGAGCCACCCATGGGGCCACCTACATCATACTCTCTCACTTTCCCTCCTCTTTCCCCTTCATAAAACCTTCATAATAAAATCTACTTTAATTCACTGTTCATCTCCAACTGAAAATTCTTTTTCTGTGAGAAAAACAAGAACTCCGAACAAACCTTGTGTAAGGCCTAGGACTGAATTTCCTGCGAAGAGCAATTCCTCACTCCAGCCTCACGTGCTCGGGCACCACATGTCTCGGCCACATGGGCTCAAGCAGAACATGGGCTCAAGCATGCAGCCCTTTGGTCAGGCGGGCTTTTATAGATTTCTTCCCAAGCTACTCCCATATGGGGCTTCAACCTAGGTTAAGTTCCATTGCTAGGGCCTTTGTCAAGCGGAGTAGATTTTGGGTGTGGTCTTCTTTGAAAATCTCCCTTTTCTTGACCTGTTCCTGCTGAATCTTCTGTCCTAGAATGTATTGTATTAAGGGTTGGGCAGAGAAAGGTTGATGCTGTGCCCACAGGCTTTGTTGTTTGTTAATGGGTCTTAACAAGTTTTAATTTCAGTTTTCCAAACAGGTGACTTTGAACTTCCATAGGGTGAAACTTCATTTCCTGGGGACCTCCTGTCTGCCTGCCTACAACCTTGGGGCCGGTGAGGCATAGGCCCATGCTCTGCAGGGGCTCATCTCAGACTTTATCAGTCCTTACATGGCAGAGCCTGACAAACTAACCCTGATTTATTTACTTGTTATGCCAAAAACTAGTAAAGATTATGGACCTCAATTCCATGACCTGAAGTATGGTTTTGGGCTCTTCCTGCCCCCTGGAGCAAGCAGATGCCCTTGGGTTACACTTGCTTATGGCAGGACTTATGGAGTTACTAGTGCCCACTTGAGCAAATTCATGAACAATGGGAAGACAGTGATACAGTGATACAGTGATAGCTCTCCCAGTGTGTTCTGGGTGGGCAATGGCAGTTGGAGAGAAAGTGACTGTCTTTCTCTCCTTCCTGCCTCACATAAGCTACCCGTGGGGCCATGTACATCATTACCACAGCAACTGGAGTTCTGCTGGACTATCCTCACCTTGCATCTCTCATGGCTGCTTAGGCTCTCTGAACTTGGCACATAGTTATCTCTAATATTGTTATCCTAATCCCTCCTTAGTGCTCAGGTCGGTTTGAATATATCCACCTGGTTTGCACTAGGTTATTATTATTTTTTTTTTGCTTTTAGGGTCACATCTGGCAATGCTTGGGGGTTTCACCTGGCTCTGAACTCAGGAATTACTCCCAGAAGTGCTCAGGGGACCATATGGGATGCCGGGGATCGAGCCCAGGCCGGCACAGGCCGGCCACATGCAAGGCCTTTTGGCTTTCAGCCCTACCTCTGGGCTATCGCTCTGGCCACTTTCACTAGGTTTTTTTGGATCAATAAAAGCAATATGAAAAATCCCCTCCATTTTCCACATTTTCTATTTGTCTAAATCTTACCAGTCATAACAGATTTCCATAAACATTCCAAACGTGCTCTTTTAGGAACATTATGTCTGTTTTCCTTTTCTTCCGCATATAAATTCTCCACTTGTTTGTTCATTGTGTATGTCACAATATTAAAAGCATGTAAAGATATTGTTGCTAGTAGACAAATACTTTAAAAAATTAATTTGATATTTGCCTACTTAAAAGAATAAAAATTTTCCTATGTGATCTTTTTGTCACTAGTATAACTGCCTTGGCAATGTAATTCCATTGGTTCTTTTTCTTTGAAGCATTATTTATATTTTGTGAGGTGGGACTTTTGGGGGTCACACCCAGCTGTGGTCAAGGATTACTCCTGACTCTGCACTCAGGAATTTATCCTGGCAGACTAAGGGACTGACTACATAGGTTGCATGGGATCAAACCCTGATCAGAGTGTATAGGGCTCTGGACCCAAAACGTTATTTATATTGATTTTAAAAGTGCTCTTGTGTTGGAGGACAGGTCTAGCTATTCTGGGAGTTTTGTTGTTTTGCCCACTCCCAGCTTAATCTATTTAAGTCAAGTTTCATTCTAACAAGAGCTCTCTTCTATGTAAACACTGCTAGAGGGTGTGGCACTTACAGAAGTCATCTTGATTGAATAACTTCTGACTTATAAATCTACTAAGACTTCTATGTTTTCTAGATTGGGCACAGCTCCTCTTTATACCCACTGCACCCAGCGTGGGACAGTTAGAATTTAGCAGGAGACTACCACCCTGGCTACGCTGAAACTATAGGAAGACTATAGGAAGGATCATGCTAGTTTGCTCTAAGAAGGCGAGTGTGACCCTTTCAGTACACGAGAAGAAGATACTCAGAATCACCCTGGTGCAGATAATAATAAGAAGGACCTTGTGGGTACCATCTAGATTACATGAAGCTCATGAAGTTAAGATGTATTACTTTATACCAGCCCCTCCTCTCTCTCTCCAGTGTTTTACATAAGAGATAATCTTGGTAGAAAGGATTAGACCTTGGCATAACCTTTGTTTATAGCTGCAATAGGGTGTGGCACTACACTCTGTTTAGAGTTCTTTGTTGACATGACCCTCCTCCTTGGATTACTTTGGTGTATATAAGAGGCTGACTTGAGGCCCCTTCACCTTTTACCTTTTTGGGTCTTTTAGCTTTCGGCCTTTTCGCTTTTGGCTTTTTGCTCTTTGGCCTTTTGCTCCTTCTTCTGGGTAGGACTCAGCTCGGTGAGATCCTCTCTCTTTGGTGGGAGAACTTAGGCTCTTTTGTATGGTCTAAATTCAGACCAGAGCTAGAGTTTGTTCATTATATTGGATTGCTGTGGAAGAGCTTTTGTACTATTAAAAGCCATTTTTGTAACTGCACTGGACTCATGAGTTTTTATCTGTTCTCCCGGCATCCTCGGAGGTAGAAGAGAACTTCTGTCCTGACACTGTCGGGGACCCCAGCGGCATTCCCTGACACTCTTGTGTTTTTCTTTCTTTGAGCAACACACACAGTGCTTAGTGGACACTCCTGGTTTAATGCTTGAATGGTCCTAGCTGACGTCCTTGGAAAAATTCTTGACACAGGAATAAAATCCAAGGTTTCTGCATGCAAAGCAAAACTTCAGCCCTTTGAGCTATCGTTCAGCCTTTTGCAAAAGCTTTTTAATATAATAAATAAATTATTTTTGGTTGGGCACAGGGAAAGCAAGTAGCAGGTCTGCCCCATGTCTGAGAGTCTCTGGTTCAGCATAACTGGGCCGGATTGAAAAAAAAAACTGCTGCAGGGTGGCTGTCGATGATCTGGGCTGTGATAGTCTGGTCTGCTGGGTGGAGTTGTGACAAGAGGGAAGTCCGGATGTGGAAAATGGCGGGCCCCATGGAGTAGGGGAGGGTGGTCTGGCTTGTTGTGAGGCTCTGCTGGGGTGGCAGGCCAGGGCTAGAACCCGCCATGCCTCCCGGGCGCTTCACGAGCAGCAACTTGCACTCCCTGTGCCCAGCTGCTCGTAAGGCACCTGGGAGGCATGGCAGGTTCTAGCCCTGGCCTGCCACCCCAGCTGAGCCTCACAACAAGCCAGACCAGCTTCCCTACTCCATGGGGTCCACCATTTTCCACATCCCGGACTCCTGTCACAACTCCACCCAGCAGACCAGACTATCACAGCCCGGCTCGCTTGGCGCATGGTTCATCAATAAATGCTTTATTTAGAGGTAACTACAACAGTATGCCACCCGCACGGCAAGCCTGGCAAGCTGCTTGTGTAGTATTTGATATGCCAAATACCAGTAACATTTATATTAGGTCATTCCTGTGACCTAATATAATGGTTTGAGGCTCTTTATGTTCCTGGAGCAAGCGGATGCCTTTGGATTCTACTAGCATGAGACAGGACATATGGAGATATTACTGGTGCCCGCTCTAGCAAATAGGTGATTAACGGGAAGATAGTTGTGATAGATAGTGAGTGTTGGTTATAGATATATACTTTTTTTAGGAAGATAAAGTGCTCAAAAAAGAAGTTCCTTTATTTTTGCTTTGTCTGGGAAATGGATAATTAGGTGGAAAGCACAATGAGGAAGAAAAGTAGAGATCCCCATCTCTTTCAATCGTGTGAGCCCTAATTTTTTCTTTTTATCTAATGAGTATAATCACTATCACTATCATTATCTTCCCGTTCATCATCAATTTGCTCCAGCGGGCTCCAGTAACATCTCCATATGTCCTGTCTCATGTTACTAGAGCCGAAGGTCATCTGCTCACTCCACGAACATAAAGAGCCTCAAACCATTATATTAGGTCATGAGAATGACCTAACATAATTGTTACTGGTATTTGGCATATCAAATATGACACGGGCAGCTTGCCAGGCTTGTCGTGTGGGTGGCATACTCTTGTAGTCACCTCCAAATACAGCATTTATTGATGTACCGCAAAGCAGCTGCGCAAGCTGTGCTGTGATAGGTTCATCTGCTGGATGGAGTTCTGATGAGAGGGAGGTCCGGATGTGGAAAGTGGTGTCCCTCATGGAGTGAAGGAGTCGCCTGGCTTGTTGTGAGGCTCTTCTTGGGTGGTGGGCAAGGGCTAGAACCCGCCGTCCCTCCCAGGCGCCTCGTGAGCGACTGGGCATCGGGAGAGCTGGTAGCAGCTCTGCCCCATGTCTGTGAGTCTCTGGATCAGCATTGCTGGGTTAGATTGAAAAAACAAAACTGCTGCAGGGTGGGTGTCGATGATTCAGGCTGTGATAGGCTCGTCTGCTGGATGGAGTTCTGATGAGAAGGAAGTCGGATATGGAAAATGGCGGCCCTCATGGAGTGGGAGGGTTGTCTGGCTTGTTGCGAGGCTCTGCTGGGGTGGCAGGCCAGGGCTAGAACCCGCCATCCCTCCCGGGAACTTCGTGATCAGCTGGGCAAGGGAGAGCTGGTAGCAGCTCTGCCCCATATCTGTGAGTATAATATTAAGTATAATAATCCGTGGTAAATTGTGTCTATTCAATGAAATTGAACATAAAGTTTTTTCTTTTCTTTTTTACAAATTGTTTACCTATAATGCATACCTAAATTTTAAACTTGCTTCTAGTCTTAACCTGAACTGAGTAGTAGCACAGAGAGTAGGCTTAACTTTTTATCTATTTTATACCTTACATGCAGCATTTAATTCTTATTGTACCTGCTTAATTAGCTATTATCTTCATTTTACAGATGAGGGTACTTAATCTTAAACTTGCTTGAGGTTCTAAGATTATAATGAACAAAGTACAGATTTCATTCAAACATTCATATTCTTTCTAACACCATAGTATATAAATTCCTATAAATTTTCCTTCTTTAATTTGCAGTCAAAAGCAAGCATGTACCTGAGAAAATAAGCTTTGCTACTTGAATGTAACGTACATTGTTAAAATGTATAATTGATTATTACATAGTAAAATTATAGATATAATAGATAAATGAGGGCCTCCATTTTCAACATCCAGACTCCACAGTTTGTCAAAGCTCCACCAGGAATAGGTCAATCTCTCCCCATTGCAGTTCATCAGTAATTGCACAAACCGAGAGCATACTACTGAGAGTATACCACCCACACAGCAGAGCCTGGCAAGCTACCAGTGTCATATTTGATATGCCAAAAACCAGTAAAAATTATAGACTTCATTCCCTTGAGCTAAATGAATGGTTTGAGTCTCTTATTGTTCCTGGTGCAAGCAGATGCCCTTGGGCTACACTAGCATGCTATGGGAAGTAGGGAGATGTTAATGGTGCCCACTCGAGCAAATCAATGAACAACAGGAAGACAAGCGATGCAAGTGACAATAAAGATAAAATAATATCAAATATTTTAAAAAATGATTAGCTGGAAATGACTGAGGTTCATCACAGACTTGCTAGGAAAAAAAATGCCCAAATAAGTATTCTAAGTCCAGAACATTTTTTGGTAATCACATAATTTACTTGCGTTGTGGATTACAATAGCTGGGTAAAACAATGTTCTAAGTAATAATTAACATTTGGGGAAAAAAACATCTTGTTGTCAATCTTCTATTCATTAGAATGATACCTGAGTGTTAGACAGACTGAAAACAACTTTTAATCCTCCAGAGTGTAACAATAGAAAATGACTGGATGAACATGGTTTTGTTAAGGTGGTTAGGTTGAATGTTTTAGTTGCAACCTTTAACAATCCTGTTCTATTCATTCTATTGCCAAAAAATACGTTAGACTTTGTGATATAAAAGGAAGTAAAAAAGAAATAAGACACACACTTCTCCAGGTCAGAAGTCTGTGATTATGACGTCACTGTGGTCCTGGGAATTGTAATTGCAATATCAGCCCTCTTCACATTAAGAAGAGAGGTATAACCTACTGTATTTAATCTACTTGACTCAGTTCAAATCTAGTAACAGATAAAATATCGATTTTAGATTTAATGATTAGTAGAGTAAGAAATATATGTACCTGTCTTAGCATTTGTCATTTCCTTATCCAGAGGTGTCTTGTCTGCTGTAGTAAGAGCTTTTGTGCATTGCATCTCTGCTCCACAGACTGTCCCACAACCTCACCACCAACAAACCTGTAGGTTGAAGTTTTAATACCACACATAAAATAAGAATATATTTAGAAGGTGATAGTTCCATAATGCAGAGCTTGATGAATGATTAAGCATCGAATTTCATATAACAATAACTCCAGAGAGAAGAGACTTAAGAGATCAGGACCTTGCTCTTTTCTAAAGTTCTATGGGTAGATTTATTGGGAACAGACTCTGAAAATTCCACCTCAGGGTTTATATCTAAATTATCTATAATCTTAAGATTAAATTTTATATTTAATCTTAAAATTCTATCTTACAATCCAACTTTTTTAAAGAATATAGTAAATATAGCAGGAGAAAGACAGATATAACTTGGAACTCATACGCCACATATCCCCAACCACTTCATCTGCTTTCTTGAAAGAAATTAATGTTCCTAAAGCAGCCAATAAACCATTTCACAGACAAGAAAAAAAAATGTTCCCTTAGGATCTTTGTTCATGCATCAAAAGTTTTACTTAAACAATTTTTTATTTTAAGAAGTTTGTTTACCTCTAATATAGATTACTAGGTAGAATTTAAAAGGAATGCATATTTTGTAATCAAATTCCTTATGAATAGTTAATCAATCATTTCATTATATAGATGTTTAAGAATGACTTTGGAACCTGGTGTTTCTACTTTTTAGCATTAAACAAAAGATCTTAGACTTTCATTAGCAGAAAGAAGCATGATGTCACTGAATATTAATAATGTTAATTTATAGATAAAATGAAAGATACATACATTAGGAAAATAATGGAGTCTATATTAAATATCACTCTGGACCTCTGAGCTATTACTCTCAACATTCCTCTTGTACAACCATGACCTTCATGACTCTTTTATTGTACTGAATTCTGATCACCCATTATGCAAAGCATAATTGCAACTCAGGGAAGTAAAATAATATTAATCAGGGATAACATTACAATGGACTTTGACCCATAGGTATAAATCTAATAAATGTGTAGGATTTTTCCCCCATAACATAATGAGTTCTTCCTTATATCATTACTCATGGGAACAATGTGAAATCATAATAGGGGTATTTAAGACAATTAATGAGACAGATAAGAAATGATTGTATGGTTTTAATTTCCTAATTATTTTAATGTCTCCAAATTAAATGTATACATCAAGGTATATCCATTAGAGCCAGTCTGCCAGTCACATTCCTTTGGAAGAATGTGATAAAAGAGTAACAGAAAATGTTAGGCAGAAAATGTGATAAAAGAGTAACAGAAAATATTTAGCAAAGAAAATGCTAGGCTGACTATCAAATAAGCAACATCCAATTAAATCAGATGGATTCTGAAACAGTCTACTAAGAAAAATGACTAGACACCTGATCTCTTAGGCCACAATAAATAGACATTGTGTGTTTTATCAGTAAGCACTCCTCTTCGGAGACTAGATAAATATGAACTTTCTACTGTGTGTGGAAAGTAGGTAAAGAAATAAACATGATAACCTCTCTGTATCTGCATTGAAAACCGTAATGCCCATAGGGAGAGAAAGTAACTGTCATAGAGTTAGCCTAGTTGGGGGGGTTGGAGGTGTGGCAGGAGAGTAAAGGGGTACATTCGTGGAGCAATAAGGGTTGGAACATTGTGCGACTTAAACGTGATCATGAACAGTCTTCTAACTGTATCACATGGTGATTCAATAAAATAAATTTTTTAAAAATGTTAACAAGATGACAAGCCTGAAACTATGATTAAAAAACTCTGAGAAGACAAAAAAAGAAAAATAAAACAAGTCTTCAGTGACTAGATAAACACATATCAGTTACCTGAGCAGCCCTTTAATTTTTATCTCTCGTTAGCATCCATTAATCATATGTTCTGTGATCAAAATTCAGGTATTTTGCCAGTCCATAATCTGCCTCTGTTCTGTATCAGCCAACTGTAGTAATGGATTTAAGAACACTATTGGAAGCCACGTTCACACAAAGTTCAGTGGAGAAATTAGACATTAGAACACTAAACTGACTCAGAAAATTCTAACATGAAGGGAAAAAGGTAAAGCCAACTAATTAATAAGACTATGTCATCACATAGAAAAATGATTTATTTTGCAGATTTGTCTCCCCTATTTTCTTCTTATATTCATTTTTCTATGATTCAAGATATTTGCTTTTGTAAAAATCAAGAGACATACTTGAATCTGATATGAAATAATTTTACATATAATTTATTTAGGAAAACATAAAGTGTGCATGTACAAGAACCAGATAATTGTGCTTTCCTCTGAGAACAGAGACTGAGAAAAATGGATATAATTGGGACTAATTTTTACCATTGTATAGTTTTTTGGTTGTCATGAGGCGCCCAGGAGGGATGGCAGGTTCTATCCCTGGCCTGCCACCCCAGGAGAGCCTCACAACAAGCCAGACGACCCCCCACCCACAACTCCATGAGGACCTCCATTTTCCACATCCGGACTTCCCCTCCTCAGAACTCCACCCAGCAGACCAGCCTATCACAGCCCGGCTCATCGAGATCCACCCTGCTGCAGTCTTTTTTAATCTGGCCCAGGTATGCTGATCCAGAGACAGACCTGGGGCAGAGCTGCTACTGGCTCTCACTGTGCCCAGTCACTCATGAGGCACCCAGGAGGGATGGCAGGTTCTATCCCTGGCCCGCCACCCCAGCAGAGCCTCACAACAAGCCAGACAACCCCCCACTCCATGAGGACCTCCATTTTATACATCCAGACTTCCCCTTGTCAGTACTCCACCCAGCAGACCAGCCTATCATAGCTCGGCTTGCACGGCCACAAGCAGCCACGCGGTTCGTCAATTAATGCTGGATTTTGAGATGACTACAAGAGTATGCTACCCGCACGGCAGAGCCTGGCAAGCTACCCGTGTCGTATTTGATATGCCAGATACCAGTAACAATTATAGACCTCATTCCCATGACCTGATGGAATGGTTTGAGGCTCTTTATGTTCCTGGAGCAAGTAGGTGCCCTTGGGCTCTACTTGCATGAGACAAGTCATATGGAGATGTTACTGGTGCCTGCTCGAGCAAATCGATGATGAACGGGAAGACAGTGATACAGTGATACAGTGATAGTTTTTTTTATGTAATTTTAAGTGCTTATCACAACTTAAAATAAATAAATACAATGTCTGGAAGCCCTGAATAATACGAAAGTATATTAAAATGCATTAGTGAGGGCCAGAGACGTAGTTCAAAGGACTGAAGAACATGTCTTGCTGAGTTTAATTACTGGTTCTACTTTCTCCTACACTTTAATCTCTGTTGGTCAGTCAGGTATAGGACTTTTGACCTCTGGACTCCTCTGAGTGTGGCCCTTGTGACCCTAAAGAAATCCAGTTTCCAAACTATCAGACTTCATAGCTGGTCTAAGGAATAGAGTAAAATCAAGGGTGACCCCTGGGCCTGTGGAATACTGTTTAGAACCCTCTTCTTACAAACGTATGACTAAAAGGGGCATTTTAAGCATTATTCATGAGTATTGTGCTTACAAGTGCACATGAAGAACTGAGAATATAATTTTATTATTAGGTGACTAATCAGTGCTTTTAAAAAGAATAAATACAAAATATGCTATTAGATTATTCTAATGACGTATGTGCAAATGTCACGTATACAATCAAATCATTACGTTAACAAGAATATTTTTTCAGGTAAAGTACCTGCCTAGCACATGGCCAACATGGGTTTGATCCCTGGCATCCTCTATGGTCCCGCAAGTACCTCAGGACTAATATCTAAACCCAGAACCAGGAATAACCCCTGAACCTTATTGAGTGTGGTCCACAGGTTCACAAACAAAAAAAGAAATCTATACCTTTGTTCTATTTTCTTACATTGAAGAAAAAAAAACTTAAAAGAAGGAAAAGAGATGTGATGAATTGAAAATCACAGGATAAAACTGAAAATTTTTAAACACTACAAAAAGTGTCACATTTCTGGATATTCTGTGCCAATTAATATTTTACTTATATTCATTGGCAATTTATACAAGTTTAAATTGACCTATCTTCTGTTCTTGATCTTTCCCTAAGGATTTAATGAGACTCTGGTCTACTAAAGAAAAACTGGTAATTATCTTTCATGACCTGCTAATTCCTGAATCTAACTTTAATCGGCTACCACTATGCAATTCTAGGTTTGTCTTGAAGGAGATTTTTGTTTTCCTTCACCTTCTTTCATTTCCAATATTGTATGATTTACCTCTCTTCCAAACCCTTACTAATCCATAGGAATTCAGTTCACAGAGTATGTAAGGAGTATGAAACTGTGAAACCTAAAAGAGCATTTGAAAAATAATAGCTCACTATATAGTTTTCTAAATTGGCAACATTCCTGAACAATTTTATGCCATCTTTCACTTTGCACTCTTTTCCAACAACTCTAATCCACAGATTCTTGTATTGTAGTCTATTTGCTGAGAAATAAACTGATTTCTCTGCTCTTCATTTTGACATACAAAATGATTTGACCAGAAAGGTGAAAAATCCCTCGTCATCCATCTATTGTTACTGATTTTTCCACACATACTCGCCAACAGGAACAGAGACTTAAGAACGTTACTTTTGGTGCCAGAATGATAGTCCAGCATGTAGGGTGCTTGCCTTGTATTCAGCCTACTGGGTTTGATATCAGCACCCCTTGTGGTAACCAAAATCCTCCAAGAGTAATCCCTGAGCACAGAGCCAGGGGTAAACTCTGAGCACCACTGGGTATGGACCAAAAACAAGCAAAAGAAGGTCACTTTCTCTTTCTCTGTCTCTCTTAATTTTAGTTCAACTTCTCAACAGAATGGCTCCCTCCAGTGTCAAACACTTACACATTCCTTTTCTCCTTTTGTCACTGATACTCCGTCCTTACCACTGGTTCCACACTTCAGTGCATTTTAAGAAATGGTTTCCTAAATTATATTAGCATTCTGTTCCAAATAAGACTCTAAACGTGGAGTTACCATCCTGAATATGGGATAGCTTGTTGCTTTTTTCTCCTTCCAAGGTTGATGGAGAGCTGAGATAACACTCCCCACTTATAGAGAAGAGATATAATATGGAGAAAATTGCATCTTTTTTTCATCAGTTTTATTCATTTTTAGAATCATTGGCACTGATGAGGTCTATCCCTGCTAGTGCTCATTGTTTACTGTGGTTCTGTGCTCAGGAGTCACTCATGGAGGTAGATGGGGGACCACATGTACTGCTGAGGATCAAACAAAAGTTACCCACAAACACTGAAAGCACCTCACCTCCGGTATTATCTCTCTGGCCCAAACAGTTTTATTTTTATTTTCCTAATTACTCTAACATTTAAAATTACTTACCAAAGATATCTCTGCCACTATTACAAAAACTGGTGTCTATTTACTTCAAAACAGGAATATGTTTTATCCCTGAAACATATTAAGGGATAATCTGAGAAAACTTTTGATCAGATTAGACTACCAACCTCTTTTAAGCTAGACTACCAACCTCTATTCACCACTTCAGCATTTTTTATTTAATAAGTCTAAATATGAAAATAGAAACATGTTAGGGATCATTCCACATCCATCCATTCCATATCATTGTGGAAATTTCCTGTAAGTTCAGACTTTAAGTACCCTGCATTAAGCAAGCTTAAGAGAAAGCATTGGCCCTAGTGAGTAATGTCCTGCAAAGGAAAAGCACAGGTCTCAGAGGAACTATCCTCCTAAGAAAATACAGACAAGTCCTCTAGGGAGTCCACAGGCATGAACAGACTTACAGGGACTCTGATGCAGACAGCTGGCAGGCAGAGTTCTACCAAGAAAAGCAGAACATTTTCAGTTTCAAGGTGAAAATGCTCAGTCTGAAAATTTTTTGGTCTCAAGGCCCACCTACATCATGTCCACAGCTGAGGTAGGCTACCTAGTACATTAGGCTACCTAGTATCCACCACTGTCCTGATAGATTTTCCTTTGTCCTAATTAGTAATTACAAATGATGTACTTAAGAAGAATGAAGAGGGAAATGGAGGAAAGGTCAAGGAGCTCTTTGTTCTGATTTCTAGGCTAGATTCCTACCCAAAACCCCACCTTCTCTCTTTCTTTTTTAACTGAACCTGAAGCACAAAGTCAAAGGTGCCAATCTGATTAATATTTCTATCACTATCCACCACATAATGTAACTACTAAATTGGAGTTATCAAACAAATTAATCTGCATACCTTTTGATAGTTGTAGTGGAGGAAATTCAATTCAATTAAGACATAATAGTTCTTTGTGCTTTCATTGGAATCATTGACTACCAAGCCAACACTGTGAGATTAAAATGTCCAACCTTTTCAAATATCCACAACCAAAACTGTTATGGTACTTTTCCATTACTATTCCTAGAAAATAAAGCAATGCCATTTTAGACATTAAACATATACCAGGAGTTTGGTTGACCCATAAATGAATAAATAATTTTAGGTTTCTACTCTCCTTGACAGCCAGTATCTGACTGAGAAATTTGTTGGAGGAAAAACTAAGTGATTAAAATCAGTATGTTACCCATACACAGAAGAGTTCATCACTCTAGATGCAGGGATTATCTGTCATATATTGGGATTACAGGTGAACAGGTGATAAAGTGTCAAGTAACATTACAAACAAAACGAACAAACAAACAAAACTCTGACTCCCTTAGACAGATATGGCTAAATCCAGGAATTCAAGTGGTAGTTTTTGGATCTTCTAATTTAAGCTTTATTCTTCAAATGTAATCTATAGTACTTAACTTGGTTTTGTTTTCTATGGTCTCTGTCATGAAAAATCCATGATGTCTAAGAGAAGGAAGTCATGAGTGGGAATCATCCCAGTGGCAAGGAAAGTTAAATTACTTAAAAAGGACAAGATCTCCAAAGGAAGGGATGTGGTCAGGCCAGGGAGGAAAACGTTTATGTGAGTGTGACCTATTCCCTATTTATTGCAAACACCTTACTGTTCTGACATAGGATATCTCTGTTACTATTAAAAAATGTCTCTGTTTTCAATCTGCAGAGTTGCTCATTTGTATTCTACTTTTAGGCATAATGCTAACTCTCAAGTTTCATTTCCTGAATATTTTCCCACTCTGCGCAAAATAATAAATAGAAGCAATTATATATTAGGCTATCTCTGCTCTGCCACTATAACCATAGACATCACCAATAACTAGGTAACTCACCTATAATATTTTTCCTATATTTTATGAAATTAACTCACAAAACATTCCTTTTTTTATAACAAATGTCATTTTGTTTACATTTCAGGAATGCAAACAAATTGAATTATATAGGCTATATAGATTAGTAATTGATTCATAATATTTTTAAGATGCTACAGATGGATCTAACTTGAAAAACACATTTCATAACTCAGAAATGATAAATCAAATGGAAATAATTGTCTATCTTTCGGAGAATCCCTGAATACTGTGGTGCACATGAGATTTTTAAAAATATGCATGAGGCCGGGCGATAGTCCAGCAGGTAGGGCGTTTGCCTTGACATGGCTGGCCTGTACCGGCCCAGGTCCGATCCCGGCATCCCATATGGTCCCCAAGCATCTCCAGGAGTGATTCCTAATTGCAGAGCCAAGAGTAACCCCTGAGTATCACCGGGTGTGACCCAAAAAAAGCAAAAAAAAAAATAAAAAATATGCAATTAAAAGTAATGATGCAAAAAAATTAAATAAATAAATAAAAGTAATGCTGCTACTGTTAATAGAGCATTCCTTAAATATGCCGATTATAGGAAATACCAATTTATGTTATAATTCTAGTGTCTGTACATAAATAAGAAATTGGAAACATGAACATGAGTTATCACACATCTATCTGAATTGTTTCATTTTATAAACTGGGAATACCTTTTTTCAACTTATTGAAAAATTGAATTGCTTTTAATGCTAAACCTATATGTGAAAGTATTTCTACCTTGATTCTTAAAACATGTTTGTTCTTTACAATTTCAATTCATCAGTTTAATTATCTCTTCATGTATATTTAAGCAGGTGTGTCTTACACAGCTCATGTCAATCACATTTCTCTATAAATAACAAATGACTTTATGACTTTTATTTTATTTCAGAGTATGGCATGCATTTTCTATAGTGTGGACAAGAAAAATTATAATACTGTTAAATAAACTTGAAGCATTTGCTATATTTTAGAAGTTAGTTGTATCACTGTCACTGTATCACTGTCTTCCCGTATATCATCGATTTGCTCGAGCGGGCACTAGTAAAGATCTCAATCCATCTTGTCACATGCAAGATAGCGCAAGGCCATCTTACTACTCGAGGAACATAAAGAGCCTCAAACCATTCCACCAGGTCATGGGAATGAGGTCTATAATTGTTACTGGTATTTGGCATGTCAAATACGACACGGGTAGCTTGCCAGACTCTGCCATGACCCAAATAACAAAACAAATAAAAAACTAAAGAAATGTGTCCACACCAACAACCTGTGCACCTGAAAGACAAAATAAGGTCCCCTGCCAGGGATGGGGCTCAATGCTAGTATACATGCTTACCCCGTGCAAGGCCCAGGCTGAGATCCTTAGTTATAATAATGTAACAGTAATAGTAGGAAGGCCCCTCTACCTGCAAGGAAGTGTTCTGCACAAGTCTCACGACCTTTGGAGACTCCAAGTTTCCTTTCACTGACAGAAAATATAGACAAATAAAACAACAGTGCCCCTAATCATCTCCTGAGGAGAGACTGATCAGGACTCAGATTCATGGCATTCCTGTCACTTTATAAAGAGTGAACATAAAATGTGTGCACCGTGCAGCGCTGCACACACACACACACACACAGATTCCCATGCATTGTGCTGGTACGACCATCATTCACTTAGTCTGTTACCGACATTACCCTCAGTACCCATGTATCCAGATCTAGAAGACATCTGTAATGGGGCTGGAGCGATAGCACAGAGCGTAGGGCATTAGCCTTGCATATGGCCAACCCAGGTTGGATCCCCGGCATTCCATATGGTACCCTGAGCACAGCCAGGAGAAATTCCTGAGCAAAAGAGACAGGAGTAACTGCTGAGCATTGCTGGGTGGACCCAAAAAAGAAAAGAAAAAAAAGACCTAGGTAATGGATGAAGTATATTCCACTGTTGGGATGCATAATTTCTATACAATATACTACTGCTGATGGTTCAGGGTAGCCATGCAGTACTGGGGTTAAATTCAGAACCCCACACAGATTAGGCATGTGCTCTAACCATCTATCCTGTTTCTGACAACCCCACGAGAGGACAAGAATTATTTCATAGATAAACATGATTCAAATATGTATTTACTTATTTATATTTGCCACACTCAGGACTTAGTCCTGGCAGTGCACATGTGCAGAAGTTAGTTGTAAATATTGTTAATTATAAAGTCATTCTCAGGGAATTTTAATTTTATCAGCCATTGTCTGTAGTACTGTAATTGACAGGTTTTATAGAAATAGATTTTTATATGTGTAAATTTTTAACATGCATGAAAAAATGAGATTGATCCATACTGGCACAGAAAGTGATCTTTAATCATTAAACTGGTTCAGAACCAAATTGATATTTTTCAAATAATTTAATCTATATTTTTGATGCCTTTTCATTATACTTTTTATGCACCTTTCTTTTAGGCATGAATATTAAGGTCTTTCAGCTTCTTAAATTTTCAAATTGGAGTCGGTAAACATAAAAAATTAGAAGATCCCTTTATATGTTCAGATTATGACATAAAATCTCAAATATTTTATTGTGTTAAAGTGTAAAGTTGGAGTACTTTGAATGCAAAGATGTTGGATTAGAAATCTTATTGATTTACATTCTAAAGAATAGAGCCTGGAATTTCTTAGACTTCTGACTCATCTTAAACTATATGATTTTGGTGAGTTGGAGACAGGACAGGAGGAAGGTTGTTTGCCTTGCATGTAGTAAATCTGGGTTTCATCCCTGGGACTCCATTTTCTCCCCTGAAGCCCATTCCTAAGCACAGAGCCAAGACTAACCCCTGAACGTTGCTAGGTGTGACCCCCAAAACTTGATCACTTGAATCACTTGAATCCCGTTATTCATCGATTTGCTCGAGCGGCCGCCAGTAACATTTCCATTGGACCCTATCACGTGCCAATGTAGCCCAATGGCATCTGGTTGATTCAGGAATATGAAGAGCCTCAAACCATTCCATCAGGGTCTTGACAAGGAAGTCTGACCATCTTGTGGGTGGGCCGCCACGTGATCTTTTTGACATTGTGTGGGATCCAGTCAGTAACGGCTCTAGTCCAGTGGTTGTCTCCAAATCGCATTACATGTCCAGCCCATCTGATTTTCGATGCCTTGGCAAACAAGACAGCATCCCTGATTCTGGAATAGCGATGGAGGTCAGAACTCTGGTTTCCTTCTCTCACTTGAGTGAGGCATGATATTCCAAGCATAGCTCTTTCGATTCCTCTCTGGGAGACCCGAATAGCATTCTCATCCTGCCTTCGTAGGGCCCAGGTCACTGAGGCGTATGTTAATGCAGGGAGAATCGGTGGAGTCAAAGAGATGTGCCCGGAGCCAGAGGTTCTTTGTCCTTTTAGCTATTTCTTCGATGCCTTTGAAGGCATTCCATGCCGCTCACTTCCTCCTGCGCAGCTCAGGTTTTAGGTTGTTCATCATGTTGATTTCTCGACCTAGGTACACATAACTGTTGCATTCAGAGATGTTTGTTCCATTGAGAGTGAATGGGGCCTCTGGAACTAGTTCATTCTTCATAAACATAGTTTTCTTTAGATTCAGCTGTAGACCTATCTTTCCACATTCTCGGTCGAAGTCAGCCAGCATTTGTGCCGCTTGACTAATGTTTGGTGTCATTAGAACAATGTTATCAGCGAAGCGGAGGTGGTGTTGTTGCCAACCATCTATCTTCACTCCCATTCCTTCCCATTCTAATTGTCACATGATGTTCTCAAGGTGGTGCTGAGGAGTTTTGGTGAGATGGTATCACCCTGTCCAACCCCTCTTTTCACATTAATGATCACTTTTTTGTAGAATGGTGAGATCCTGGTGGTGAATCCGTAATACAGCTCAAGAATGATATTGATGTATTGGGTTTGAACACCCTGTTTGGCTAGGGTTTCGATGACTGCTTCAGTCTCCACAGAATCAAAGGCTTTCCGTAAATCAATGAACGTGAGACAGAGCAGCATCTTGTACTCCCTACAAACCTCAATGAGCTTGGTTACTGTGTGGATATGGTCGATTGTGCTGAATCCTTTCCGGAAGCCTGCTTGCTCGCATGGTTGTCCTTCATCTAGTGTTCTGCTAATCCTGTTCAGGATGTCTCGTGTAAATAGCTTGTAGATGACGGACAACAGGCAGATGGGGCGATAGTTGCCGATGTCGTGATTGTCTCCCTTCTTGAAAAGTAGAACTGTCCTGCTGGTTTTCCATTGGGAGGGTACCTTGCATTCCGACAGGTAGCGGGTAAAGAGCCTAGCTAGTGTATTGATGAGTACTGACGGCAGATTCTTCAGGTGTTCGGGTCTGACTTTGTCTGGGCCTGGTGCTGTTCCCTTCTTTACCGACGAGATGGCATGTCGGATTTCAGAAGGGAGAACGTTGGGAATGACATATCCATCCTGTGGAATTTGGTATGTGGGCAGGTGGATGTGGCTATCAAAGAGATTTGAGTAGAAGTCCTGGATAATCTTCTCCATTGCCTTTCTGGAAGATGTGATAGATCCATCAGGGCGTTGGAGGGCAGTCATCTTGGTCTTATAGTTGGCGAAGGACAGGCGGGTGGTGCGAATGCTTTTCCAGGCTTCTGCTGCATCTTCCAGTATTTCTGCTCTTCTGTCTTTGAGGTCTTCTTTTATCGCTTCTCTGCACCATTTAGCTAGCTTGGATGTTAGCATTTGGTCTCCGGAGGCTCACGCCTTGCCACATTGGCAAATTAGCTCAAGAGTTTCTGAAGACAAGCGTCCTTTTGTGTCTTTCTCTCTCTCAGCATTCTTCACACAATCATTGAGGTGCTGAACCAGTCAGTTGTATTCTTCATCGATGTCATCAATGATGGTATCTTCCCATGTTGCTGCAATGGTGCCAAAGGGTTCCCAGTTGGTTGTCGTTCTGGGAGTTCTCTTCTTAAACTTTCTAGCCTTTTCTCCCCTTTGCGGGAAGTAGAATTTTGCATGAAAGAGATGGTGGTCCGATCCTGTTTGGAATTTAGGGGACGACAGCAACATCGGTCAGACAAAACCATCTATTGAAGATGATGTGGTCAATTTCATTGTGGAACTGTCCACCGGGAGATTCCCATGTCCAACGTTTCGCTTCAGCCTTCTGGAACTGTGAGTTCCCATGAATGGTCTTGGACATGATAAACTCAGTCTCTCACCCTGTTCGTTCCATTCTAGGACATGGGTCCCAATGTGGAATTCTTCAGCCGATCTTCTTGGTCCTATCTTGGCATTAAAATCACCGACTATGATCTTGTAGAAGGTGTGATCTTTTTATAGAACTCCTCCAATTCCATGTAGAATTTCTCAATTTCATCTTCTTTGTATGTGGATGTTGGTGCGTAGACAATGAAGATAGAAATTGCTGGCAGTGGGCCACATCTCTTCAAGTGTAATCGTCCTATTCAGTTTGTTAGGCATTCAAATGAATCAATGTTGACGGCCATGTTTGTGTTGACAAACACCAATGCCACCGACGCCTCTTTCGTCGCATGTTCCAAGGAACAATTCTTCTCCAGTGTCAAATACAGCATGATGCAACTGATGCCTCCTCGTCTCAGTCAGACCTATGATGTCGTACTTGATCTTTTGTGCTTGCACCATCAGATCCTCAATATATGCTTTTCGATGCCAGTGTATGTGCATTGAAATTACAGACAGTCATTTTAGTCCTTCTTCATCTTGGCATCCTAGGATGGCCCTGAAATTTTATCAGGCACTGCTTGTTTGCCTTTCTTACTGCTGCTGTATTAAGGGCTCTTTTGGACCCCAAAACAAGACAATAACAAAAGTTTAAAACTATGTGAATTTTAGGTTGCACTTAAAGTTATTTACAAACCTATTTACCAATGAATACTTAAAAAAAAAATAAAACACAGACATTACTATTTACTGTGGCAATATAAAGTCTCAAACAGATTGGATAAATCAGAGATCAATATGCTAGTAAAGGCTTCACTAAAAATCTATAGGCATGCTTCTATGTTGATTTCACAACTGCTATGTATAACATCATACTACATATATAGCATCACAGCAAGTAATGAATTTTCTTTGAGGCAATCCTCCAATATAGCTTAATGAAAATAGAATAACTCCAGAAATCTCCC
>JAJIBD010013294.1:0-15280 GCA_021461705.1 Cryptotis parvus | reverse complement strand
TGTCCTCGCACTTACTCATACAGTTCCTCCTGCTGCAGTCACCTCTGAGCCCTGGTTTCAGCCCTTGTGTGCTGTGATACACTCGCTAGGCCACTTTCCTGCTCTACTCTTGCCTTTGTTGCCACACCTGTTATAAATGGAATGTTCCTATCACACCCCTGACCCCCAGTTCTAGTCCCCAGTGATGTTATCTGGACGTGGGCCATTTGGAAGTAATGGAGGGCAGGGGCCTAATGCGTGGGATTAGTTCTCTTATAAGGCAGTAAGGGGATAGGGGCGATAGAATAGTGGGGAGCTTTCATGCAGTTGGGTACAATCGTCTCATCCCATATGGCCCCAAAGCACCGCCAGGAGTGATTCCTGAGTGCAGAGCCAGGAGGAACCCTGAGCATCGCTGGGTGTGGGAAAAAAAAGACAATGAAGGGATCTTCTCTCTCTCTCTCTCTCTCTCTCTCTCTCTCCTCTCTCTGCCTCTCTCCCTTTCTCTCTTCTCTTTCCCTCTCTTCCTAACTCTCTCCCTCTCTTCTTTCTTCCTCTTTCTCTCTCTCCCTCTCTCTGTCTCTCTCCCTCTCTCTGTCTCTGTTTCTCTCTCTCCCTCTCCTCTTCTCCCTCTCCCTCTCTCCCCTCTCCCTCTCTCTCTTCCTCTTCTCTCTCTGTCTGTCTCCCCCTTTCCCTCTCCCTTGCTCCCTCTCTGTCTCTGTCTCTCTCTCCCCAACCCCCATATGGGGATATAAGTAGTCAGCTATTTACAATTCAGAAGAGATCTCTCTGAGCCAGAGAGACAGTTGACAGTTCGGGGGGGCTAAGGGATTCCTTGCATGTCGGAAGGAGGCCCAGGTTCCCTCTCTGCACCCATAGTTCTTCTGGCAGTTGGGAGAAATGTGGGCATAGCAGAGAGTAGCCCTGGCATGTTCGTCCTCAGGATGGTATGAGATCCCTGGAAGATGAGTTCAGTAAACGCTGTTCGAATTCCTGCCTCACTCTATTGCCTTCGTGTTTGGGGGTTGGGGGTGGCAGCCCACTAGACCAGGAAAGGAGGAAATGGAGTTCCGTGACTCCTTCAGTGAGAAAGGAAGGAAGGCAGGACGGGGGAGGTCGAGAGGGACTTAACCGGTAGATTAGGGCCAGCGCATGGAAATGGGCTGGTGAGTTTTCACTCTCAAAACTGGACTCCGGGGCCAGAGCGATAGTACAGCAGGGATGGCGTTTGCCTTGCATGCGACAACCAGGGTTCAATCCCTGACGTCCCCTATGGTCCGCTGAGCACCGCCAGAGGTAATTCCTGAATGCAGAGCCAGGAAGTAACCCCTGAGTATTGCTGGGTGTGACACAAACAAACAAACAAACAAACAAACAAACAAACAAACAAACAAACAAAACACCAAAAGCTGGACTCCAGTCATGGCAGCCTCGTGGAAATGGCCATCTGGAAGTCAGAGGCAGATGCAGTGCTCGGGAGCAATGGGGTTGGGCGCCATTGGGTTTCCTCTTGGGAGTGAGGGGTGAGCATGAAACCAGCCTGAGTGAAGATTCAGGCCTGGAAGAGGCTTTTGGGCCAGACTAGTAGCGCGAGGAGGCCAGTGAAGCCCAGTGAGTGACCAGCCTGTCAAGGGAGACACAATCCCTCAGGGCAGTAAGCCTAGTGTTACCTCCTCCGAGGTGGTGGGTCAGCAGGGACGTGAAGAAAATGTCCTACCAGAAATAGTGGCCTTCTGTAAGCAGCCCGTAGGGGGTCCCCAATAATAGGAATAATCCAACTATGCTATGTGGAAAGGGATTTTGCTTTTATTATTAGTTTAGCTTTTGGACCACACTTGACGGTGCTCAGGGCTTGCTCCTGGCTCTGCGCTCAGGGATCGAGCCCAGGTCAGCTGTGTGTAATGCCTGAACCTCCGTGCTCTCTCTCCAGCTCCATGCTTTGGTTTCTTTTTAAAGAATTTAAACCTTTTTTTTTTTTTTTTTTTTTGGCTCTTGGGGTCATTGGCGATGCTCCAGGTTACTCCTGGCTCTGCACTCAGGGATTGCTTCTGGTGGTGCTCGGGGGACCATTTGGGATGCTGGGGATGGAATCCTGTTATCCACATGTACGGCAAACGCCCTACCCTCTGTTCTATTGGCCCTAATAAATTTGAACTTTCAGCATGGGCTTTGGGAACATTTAAAAAGTCAGAGAATGATCTCAGACTAGTACTAGGTTCTCCTGCAATTGGGCCTTAGTCATTTACTGGAAAAAAACTAGGGCCTGGACATGGGATTGCTTTGCAGGAGCCCTGAGTTTTCTATGCGGCAGAGTGAGCACTGTATTGCCAGCTATTGCCCAAAGCAAGAATAGATAATGTCTGAAAGTTCAAACAGAGAAAAATCAGTTAACCTTGCACTTGACTTCCTTGGAGGGCGCGAAATTCTCCCCTGAATCTATACTAAGTGGAATGTGTGTTAAAGTTGCCTGGATTGTCTTCAGCGTTTCATGCTGTAGTCAGAGTTGTTTGTTCGCCAATCCTGCTTTATTAGCCATACAGTGATTCTTTTTCATGCATTATTGAAAGCCACAACTTTAATAAAGCCAAGGGCATAAAAATGTTCAGAGTGGGCAGAGTTGCCTGGAGAATTCCGAGATAAGCCTTTAGAGCAAGCTATGGAGAGTGAGGAGAGGCCCAGAGCTCGTCTTTCGGGCGAGAGATCCCCTGGTCAGGGGTGAGGGTAGGGTGTGATGAGTCAGTCTTTCTCTTTTTCAGGGGGTGGAGGCGACAGCACAGCGGGAGGGCATTTGTCTTGCATGTGGCTGACCAGGTTCGATCCCTAGCATCCCATATGGTCCCTGAGCACCGCCAGGAACAATTCCTGGGTGCAGAGCCAGGAGTAACCCTGGAGCATTGCGGGTGTGACCCCAAAAAGCAAAAAAATTAATTTGCTTTTTGGGGTCACACCTGGCGATGCTCTGGGGTTACTCCTCACTCTGCATTCAGTAATACTCCTGGCCAGGCCTGGGGGACCATATGGGATGCCAGAGATGGAACCTGGGTTTGTCGCATGCAAAGCAAATGCCCTACCCACTATGTTATCGCTCTGGCCCATGAGTTAGTCTCTTGATCATGCCTTTTATTTAGGATGGGTGTTTGGCACTGGAAGAAATAGTTTGTTCTGGTTTATGCCACTTGGGTTGGGGGTTGGGGCTGGGATACACCTGGTGGTGCTCAGAGGAACATGTGAAGTGCCAGGGATTTGGGTCAGGGTCTCTCTCTCTCTCTCTCTCTCTCTCTCTCTCTCTCTCTCTCCCTCCTCTCTCCTCCTCTCTCATACACACACACACACACACACACACACACACACACACACCTTGTCTTCTGTACTATCTCTCCAGCCCTTCATGTCACATTTCAAATTTTTTTTTCCACCTCTATGAAGATGTTAGGGAGACATACAAAAAGAAATTTGGGAGCTGGAGTGATAGATAGTACAGCAAGCAGGTGTGTGCGTCGAATGCGGCTGACCTGAGTTTGAATCCAGCACCCCATATGATCAGTTGAGCCCTGTTAGTGATATGAGCTCAGCCAGGAGTAAGCTCTGAGCACTGCTGAGTGTCACCCAAAAAATAAAATAAAATTTTGGAATTTGAACGATGCTATTTTATTTCCTCTTAAGAGAAAGGAACATATATAAAACAAACTCCAGGCAAATGTATTTTTAGATATGTAAAAGATAACATTTCACAATGGTCATAAGAACAACTCACCAGAAGACATGAGGCCATAAATGTTTAGCTGTCTAATACATGAGCCTCAAAATACATGAAACCTGGGGTTGGAGAGATAGCACAAGGGTAAGAGGCTTGCCTGGTGGCTGCCCTGAGTTTGATCCTTGGTAGGAGGCTTGGCGGGAGTGCTCCCGAGCCAAGAGCCCTGAGTAATCCCCTGGGCACAGCTAGGTGTGGCCTAAAAACCTAGACCAAACCAAAGGAAGCAAACTAAAACAAAACCACAGGAAGCCTAAGTCTCATTTTCAACAATTGCTTGAACCTCTAAACAAGAAAGGGACCAGGGATTTAGCTCAATGGAGGCGCACTTGCCTTGCATGTGAGGCTTTGCATTTGATCACTGGTAATAAAAACCTGTAAAGATAAAATTGATCTGGAGCTGGAGCAATAGCACAGCAGGGAGGGTGTTTGCCTTGCATGTGGCCGATTTCCTGGCATCCCATATGGTCCCCTGAGCACTGCCAGGAGTAAATCCTGAGTGCAGAGACAGGAGGAACCCCTGAGCATTACCAGGTCTGATCCAAAAAAACAAAAAAAAAATAACTGATCAGAGACTCACATACATGGGGGCAGAGCTGCTACTGGCTCTCCCTATGCCCAGCTAATTATGAGGCGCCCAGAAGGGAAGGTGAGTTCTAGCCCTGGCTTGCCATCCCAGCAGAGCCCCACAAGAAGCCAAAGGAACCCCCCACACCATGAAGGCCTCCATTTTCCACACATCTGAACTCCCCACTCGTCAGAGCTCCACCCAGCAGAAGAGCTGGTCATAAGTCTGGCTCATGTGGCTGCGCGGGTTCATCAATAAATGCATGAGATGAGAGGCGACTAGAAGAGTATCCCACCCACATGGCAGAGCCTGGCAAGCTACCCATGTCATATTTGATATGCCCCAAACCAGTAACAATTATAGACCTCATTCCCATGACCTGAAGGAATGGTTTGAGGCTCTTCGTGTTGCTGGAGCGAGCAGATGCCCTTGGACTACACTAGCATGTGACAGGATGTATTGAGATGTTACTGGTGCCCGCTTGAGCAAATCAATGAACAACGGGAAGACAAGTGATACAAGTGCTACAAGTAATAACTGATCAGATCAACACTGCCCACCATTTTGAGCTAGTTGCTACAGGGAAGCAGCATTACAAATGCTCAACACACATTTTTCCAAGTGCACATGTAACTTTCACACACACACACACACACACACAAACCCACCATAAGCTTGGTCATACAAAAGCTCAATAAGTAGCAAGTGATCTTCAAAAGAATAAGAAAAGTATGTTCTCTAACCCCTGAGGAATAATATTAAAGTTCAAATAATATAACTAGGAAAACTCATGATATTTGAAATTAAACCTCATAATTCTAAATAACCAGAATAAATCAGGAGTAAAGTTAGAAAATATCGAAGCTGACAGTGTAATAAAAATACAGCCTATTAAAATTTGTGGAATGAGGACAGCAGATATAGGACAGCAGGGTAAACACTTACCTGGCCACAGGCTGACCTGGATTCAATCTCCAGCATCCAGGAGCCTGCTGGGAGTGATCCCTCAAGGCAGAGCCAGGAGGAAGCCCTGAGCACCACTGGGTATAACACCCCCAAACCAAACAACAACGAAATGAAAGCAAAGCAGAAACAAAGCTCAAGGAAGAGATAAGGGTCATAGGGAGATCTTTGGGGAGCACTCGTGGAATGAGGGTTTCTGTTGTCAAAGACAACTTATGGTCAGCTTTGGAGGAAGAGTAGCCAGGTTAGAGACTCAAGTTGGATGGTCGAGGAAAGTGTGGGGGACCAGGGTTTTGTGGTTCTGTGGAGTGGGCACATCTCCTTAAGTCCTGTCACATGCTAGTGTAGCACAAGGGTATCTGCTCGCTCCAGGAACATAAAGAGCCTCAAACCATTCCATCAGGTCATGGGAATGAGGTCTATAATTGTTACTGGTTTTTGACATATCAAATACGACACGGGTAGCTTGCCAGGCTCTACCGTGTGGGTGTGTGTTGATATGTCATCCAACATACACACACTCATATACACACTCACACAGACACACTCAGACACATACACACATTCATATACACACACACGCACACACACACACACACACTCACACTGATCTTTGGCTTGTAAGAAAACCTGTTCCAGGGCTGGAGCAATAGCACAGCTGGGAGGGTGCTGGCCTTGCAGGTGGTCGACCCAGATTTGATCCCAGGCATCCCATATGGTCCCCTTAGCACGCCAGGAGTAATTCCTGAGTGCAGAGCCAGGAGTAATCCCTGAGCATTGCCCCAAAAGCAAAAAAAAAAAAAATATATATATATATATATATATATATATATATTTTTTTTTTAAAGGTCCCCTGTGCACTGCCAGGAGTGATCCCTGAACACAGAACCAGGAGTGAACAACAGTGAGTGTCGCCCAAAGACCAAAACTAAAATTGAAAAACAAAAAAACCCTTCAGCACTGTCTGAACCACAGTGACAGTATAGTGGGTGGGTGCTTGCTGGGGTGCCAGGGTAGAACCCTGGTGCTGCGTGCAATATTCTATATAAACTATTAAAATATGCTCTTTATGGGGGATTTGGGTCACCCCCAGTGGTTCTCAGGGGTTACTCCCTGGCTCTGCACTCAGGAATTACTTCTGGTGGTACTTGGGGGACCATATGGGATGCTGGAGATGGAACCCAAGTTGGCTGCATGCAAGGCAAATGCCCTACCTGCTGTACTAATGATTACTGCCAGTCCAGTGATAATTTTATTAAGAATTTCTTTTGGAGGCACGCCTGGTGGTGAGCGCTAAAATGACTTGGGGACTATTCTTGGTTGTGTTCAGGAGACCATGACGTGCTGGGATCCAATGTGGGGCTCTACCTACTGTACTATAGCTCCGCCCCCTATATATATTTTCTTGTTCTCTCTTCTATCACTAGGCACTTGAGTTATTTCCATATCTCGGCTTAGTAAAAAGTACTGCTATGAGCATAAGGGAGAATGCATCCTTTTGGAATTAATGTTTTTAAATTTTTATTATCTTATTCTTTAGTGTCGCCAGAATCGCCATTCTGTTCCCCGTAGACGCTGGAACTTCATCAGCACTGAATGAGGCTGCCTGGTCCCTGGCACCCTCACCAGCTGTTCCCAAGCTCTGGATCTAGGTCACTCTCACAGGTGTGAGGCCACAGCTCACCGCTGCTTTGTTGTGCATTTCCCTGGAAATTGGCGACAATGATTTAGTTTGTTCTGCTGATCACTGTCTCCTTTGGTCAAGTGCCTACCCAGATCTCCTAGTTCTGGATGGGTCGTTTGTTGTTATTCTGATTGTGATGTGTCTTGTGAGTTCATCATGCGTCTTGAGTATTTGCCCTTTGCCCATTCTTTTGTCATGTGAATATATTCTCCCTGTTCTGGATGACATTTCAATACTCTCTTTCACTTCAATACTGGTTTTATTTTTCCCTTTTACTGTGAAGAAGCTTTTTCTTTTGATGTAGTGTCACTTATTCATTTTCGCGTTTATTTCCCCTGTTGTTAAAACTGATGTTCTCAATCAGTCTGTGAAGTCAATATATTGGAGTGTTTTGGCTGTGTTTTTCTTTCCAATGTATTTTATAGTTTTGGGTCTAAATTTCAAGTTAGACCACTTTGAGTTAACTTTTTTGCCTTATAGTGACTCAATTTTATTATTCATTTGGCTTTTTGTGTCACACCAGGTGATGGTCAAGGGTTACTCCTGGCTCTGCACTAAGGAATTACTCCTGATGATGCTCAGGGGTTCATATGGGATGCTGGGGATGGAGCCCAGGTAAGCTACGCCAGAAGGCAAATGCCCTACCCGCTGTACTATGGCTCTGCTTTTTTTTTTTTTTTTTTTGCTTTACAATTACACCCGGCGATGCTCAGGGGTTACTCCTGGCTCTACACTCAGGAGTTACTCCTGGCAGTGCTTGGGGAACCCTATGGGATGCCAGGGATTGAATCTGGGTCGGCTGTGTGTGAGGCAAATGCCCCTCTCTGCTGTTCTGTTGCTCCGGCCTCTGTACTATAGCTCTTGTCCTCAATTTTATTATTTTGTTAGGCATAATTTTATAACAGTATACTTGGATCATTTGGAAAATATCAGTTTGCTGAATTATTAAGATTTTCCATGGGTAGGTTGACTTTATTTTACAATATCAAAAAGTACAATTTGTCAAATTTTCCCATTGGTTTAATTACAAAATCTTAAGTGGAGTCAGAGAGATAGTACAGGGGTTAGGGCACTTACCTGCCCATGGCAACACCCTGGATTGGGTTCCTCACACTCTGCCAGGAGTAATTCCTGAGCACAGAGTTGGGAGTAAACTCTTGGTCACCCGATCACTTGATATTCCGTTATTCATCGATTTGCTTGAGTGGGCACCAGTAGCGTTTCCATTTGTCCCTGTCACATGCCAGGGGTTATTCCTGGCTCTACACTCAGGAATGACTCCTGGTGGTGCTTGGGGACCATATGGGATGCCGAGGATAGAACCTGGGTCGGCTGCATGCAAGGCAAATGCTGGAATATCGCTCCGGCCCCCTAAATATTAGTTTTAAAAGCTCAAAAGCTCATATATTGTCAGTAGCTGCAAATAATGTTTTCACTGAGTGCCAGGGATGTGGCTCAGTGGTAGAGTGTATACCTTGTCTATGTGAGATCCTGGGTGTGATCCTTGGGGTGTGGGTGTGTGTGTGTGTGTGTGAGCGAGAGAGAGATAGAGAGAGAGAGAGCAACAGAGATAGAGATAAACACAAAGATAACTTATTTCTTCAACTTAAAAGTGATGATTCCATGTGCCAGAGTGATGGTACAGTGGGTTGGGGGTTTGCTTTGTACATGGCTAACAGTGTTCGATCCTCAGTATCCCATATAGTTCCCGAGACCTGCCAGGAGTAATTCCTGAGTGCAGAGCCAGGAATTAAACCTGAGCATTGCCAAGTGTGACCCAAAAAGCAAAATAAAAAGACTCCTTTTTTTTGGATGGATAGTACAGCAGGGAGGGCACTTGCATTGCACATATCCAACCTGGATTTGACCCCTGTACCCCTCAAGCCCGGCCAGGAGTAATTCCTGAGTGCAGAGCCAGGGTAAGGCCTGAGCACTGTGAGGTGTGGCCCAAGAAACAGACAAAAGTCACTCCACATTCTCAATTTTGACTAATTGTAGTTTGGCAACAAGTCATTTTTTCAAGGAAAACTGGAATTTCATGAGAAAAAAATTTTAGTTTGCAGTGTGAACAGTTCCTAAGTACTTTGCTTAGAAAAAAAAAAGTCATTCTTCAGGATATGATTCAGAAGTGCTTTTGGGTGTTTCCATTTTAACTTACATTAATCAAAAAGTGTTTCCTGCCCCTCGAGGTGTTGCAGGTGTGGCTGCAGTGCCCAGCTGTGTTGGCAGGTGGCAGACAGGAGACAGGCTTGTCTACACCCAGGGTTCTGCCCGTGGGCCCTGGATGGTTGATGATCTGACAAAGAAAAAAGACTGGGCCCTCTGGGATGAACCCAGAGTCACAGCAGAGCCTGGCTAGCTACCCGTGGTGTATTCAATATGCCAAAAATAGTAACAATAATGGATCTCATTCCTAACAAATGGAGACGTTACTGGTGCCTGCTCGAGCACGGGAAGACAAGTGATACAAATGAATCAAAAAGTGTTTATGTGAGAGGAAAGATTTAAGAAAGTTAATCAATTCATACTCTCTCTAAAAGGATGGTGTGTGTGTGTGTGTGTGTGTGTGTGTGTGTGTGTGTGTGCACGCAGGCGCACGCGTGCTGGGGTTGAACCCAGACCTTCATATTCAAGGCACCTTCACTACTCTGAGCCACATCCGTGGCCCCTGAAAAGAAATATTTTGATGTGAAGATGGCAGGTGTTGAGGGGCATGATGCTCTGTTTGGGCCATGAGAGGCCTCAGGGTGAGTCACTGTTACTTTTGTATCATAAGAGACAATAACACCACCATGTAAAAGATAATATCTTGGTAATTTTTTTTGTTTGTTGTTGCTTTGAGTCACACCCAGTGATGCTCAGGGGGTTACTCCTGGCTCTGCACTCAGGAATCATTCCTGGTGTGCTTGGGAGACCATATGGGATGTCCGGGATTGAACCCAGGTCAGGCATGTGCAAGGCAAAGGCCCTCCCCACTGCACTATGGCTCCAGCCCTCCCCACTGTACTACCTCTCCAGCCCTGTCTTGGTCACTTGTCACTGGTCTTCCCGTTGTTCATCGATTTGCTCGGCGGGCACCAGTAATGTCTCTATATCTGTCCTTTCCCTTCTGACTAATTTCACTCAGCATGATAATGTCCATCCATTTGCAGGTAAATTTCATGACTTTGTCTTTTCTGACAGCTGCACAGTATTCCATTGTGTAGATGTGCTATAGTTTCTTTATCCAGTCTTCTGTTCTTGGACATGTAGGTTGTTGCTGGATGCTTTCTTGAATGGGGTCAGACATGGACACACCAGAAGTAGAATGAATCTGAAGAAGAAAAGGGGGCATGTGGACCCGAAACTGGCAAGCTTACATGGTCACCAGGAGGGGGCAGAGAAATACTGGTAACAGGGAAGAGGAAAAGGGAGGAGCCCGGGATGTTGGTTTTTTTTTTGGGGGGTCACACCTGGTGATGCCCAGGGTTTACTCCTTGCTCTTCACTCAAGAATTACTCTCAGGGACCATATGGGATGGCGGGTTGAATAGAGTCAGCAGCAAATGCCCTGCCTGCTGTGCTATCACTTTGGCCCCAGGCCCGGATTTGATCCCAGGTCCTGCAACACAGCGGGGAGTACTCGCTGAGCACCCCTCAGGTGGGGCCCAAAACCAAAATTCAAAACAAAAGACAAACCCCTGAGAAGGCGGAGTCCTGGGCAGTAGCGGCAGGCGGGTTCGATCCCCGGCATCCCATATGGTCCCCTGAGCATGCCAGGAGTAATTCCTGAGGTGCAGAGCTAGGGGGTAACTCCTGAGCATCACCAGGTGTGACTCAAACAACAACAACAACAACAGCAACAACAACAACAACAACAACAACAACAACAACAACAACAACAACAAGACAAACCCCGAGAAGGTGGAGTCCTGGGCAGTAGCTCCAGGGCACTCAGCGAGGGGTATTGTGCTGCCATGGAGGCTGTTGCCTCCTGGCTACCCCTGACCTCTCCCTGTAGGCTGAAACCACAGCCTTTGTCCTCCCCTTGGTCACCAAAAAAAGTTTCAGATTTTGGCTGAGTCACAGCTGAGCCTGGCCACTTGCCTCTGTCTTCACTGTTCAGTAAGGGGGAAACCAGCTCCCTGCAGCTCTCACTGTGGGAGGCCACCGGGCTTCCTAGTCAGGATTCCCCTGGCCAGCCCAGCGGAAGGTCGAGTGCAGAGCAGGGCTTCCGAGTGATCTTCACCCCCTCTCCCTGCCATCTGCCTCCTCGAGTCTAGGGCTACAGTAAAGGCATCAACAGTGCTAACAGACCTTGGGTGTCGCCTTCAGAGCTGATTCTGCTGGGGGGGGGGGTGTCAGGGGCATGAGAGGGACCTAGAGACGGGGAGAGGAAAGGGGCACACTGCTGGCAGCTGTGGTGTAGCTACACGAGACTCCAAACACTCATACTAACCACACTGTAAAGCATGCCTCTGCCTAAATTGAAAACATGATACTGTGAAAAAGAACTGGGTCTATCAGAGAGCTCAGAACAGTGTAGTGATACACAGACCCTCACGCACAGAAGAAGCAAAGAATATGGGGCTGGCTGCTGAGGCTGAGGGGCTGCTCTCTGGTGCTTGCTTGGTTCTGTGGGTTTGGGGGCGGGGCCTCACGGCCAGCCTCTGGCATTCACCATGCCTCAACCTCAGCCCTTTGTTTCCCTGGTCCTGTTTAATGTCAATTTGCTCCTTTTTTGGCTATGCCTGGTGGTGGTCTGCTTTTGGTGGTTGACATCTTGGCAGTGCTCACCGGACAATAAATGGTGCCCAAGATTTATTTATGTATTTATTTATTTGTTTCACGTTTTGGGTCATACCCAGCGATGCTCAGGGTCACTCCTGCCTCTGCACTCAGGAATTATTCCCTGGCAGTGCTCTGGGGACCATATAGGATGCCGGGATTGAGCAGGCCTGCCCTTATGTAGGGCAAACACCCTAGCCTCTGTGCTGTCTCTTCTGCCCACTTACTCTGCCGGCTTTAGAGAGGCATCATTTCTGCACCATTGTTCCTGCCGTGAAGACTCTTGGTCACTAGTCTGCTCCGGGATCTTGGGAGTGCTCTGGACCATCTCACTTCTCTTGCCTGGAAGTGTCGCTGGCCATTACCTGAGCTTCCTGATAAGGCACAAAATCTTCAATAGGAACCTAGCTGACCGAGTTGCTAGTACAAGTCTTACTCAGGTTGCCTCCCCATGCACCTGCTAGAGTAGGCACTCCCCAAATAGTTTTGAGTGAATAAATGAACCAATGAGTGACCGTTGGATCACAGGCCTAGCTAGCTTAGGATCTTTGCTGTTTAGTCTACTTACAGCTTAACACCTCTGCTTTGCTGATGACATCGTCCTAATACACCAAACATTAGTCAACCGGCACAAATGCTGGCTGACTTCGACCGAGAATGTGGAAAGATAGGTCTACAGCTGAATCTGAAGAAAACTATGTTCATGAGAAATGAACTAGTTCCTGAGGCCCCATTCACTCTCAATGGAACACACATCTCTGAATGCAGCAGTTATGTGTACCCTAGGTCGAAGTCAACATGATGAATGACCTAAAACCTGAGCTGCGCAGGAGGAAGAGAGTGGCATGGAATGCCTTCAAAGGCATCGAAGAAATAGCTAAAAAGGACAAAGAACCTCTGGCTCCGGGGCACATCTCTTCGACTCCACCATTCTCCCTGCATTAACATACGCCTCAGAGACCTGGGCCCTACGAAAAGCAGGATGAGAATGCTATTTGGGTCTCGCAGAGAGGAATCAAAAGAGCTATGCTTGGAATATCATGCCTCACTCAAGTGAGAGAAGGAATCCGGAGTTCTGACCTCCATCGCTATTCCAGAATCAGGGACGCTGTCTCGTTTGCCAAGGCATCGAAAATCAGATGGGCTGGATATATAATGCGATTTGGAGGTGACCACTGGACTAGAGCCGTTACCGACTGGATCCCACGGGATGTCAAAAAGATCACATGGCCGCCCACCTAAAAAGATGGTCAGACTTCTTCATCAAGACCCTGAAGGAACGGTTTGAGGCTCTTCGTATTCCTGAATCAACCAGATGCCAGTGGGCTACATTGGCACTTGATAGGGTCCAATGGAAATGTTATTGGTGCCCGCTCGAGCAAGTCGATGAATAACGGGATTTCGAGTGATCAAGTGAAGTGACAGTTTAAGCTACTTACATATTCTTAAGCCAGGGTTCATGCTAATGAGATCTCTCTTCTGTATAAACACTGATGGAGAGTGTGGCAGTTACAGGAGTCATTTTGACTCTGAATTAATAACTCTGAAATATTATTAAAATCTCTACTATGATTTCAATGTTTTCTAGATTGGGCACAGATCCTCCTAATACCCATCGGTCCCAGCATGGGACAGTTAAAATTTACCAGGAGATCGCCATCCCAGCTTCGTTGAGACTGCCCTTTGAGATTAAAGGAAGGATCATGCTAGTTTGCTCTCAAGCAGTCGAGCATGATCCCAGGCGATCCTGATGACTCCACCTGGGGCCAGTCAGTTCAGATGAGCTGTGTGTGGAAGAGTAAGTGGAACTGGGGCCAGGAGGAGATGCGGGAAGGGTGAGGGTCCTCTGCCAGCTTCTGAAGCCTGCAGGCCCAGATCAGCAGGGGCCTGAGATGCTGGCGGGGACAGCAGCTGCCGTGGTGAGCACGCTTGTGGAAGGATTTGCACTGCTGACATATAGGTTCTCCTTGGATAACATGCAGGGGTTTCCTGAGTATTCTTCTTTTTTTTTTTTTTTTGCTTTTTTGGGTCACACGCAGAAATGCTCAGTGGTTCCTCCCTGGCTCTGCACTCAGGAATTACTCCTGGCAGTGCTTGGGGGGACTATATGGGATGCCGGGGATTGAACCCAGGCCGGCATGGGCCGGCCCGTGCAAGGCAAACACCCCTACCCTCTGGGCTATCGCTCCAGCCCTTCCTGAGTATTCTTGCAACTGCTGGGAGCATATGCCCAGGCCACTGTGCTGAGGGGAAGGTGGGCTTGTCTGCCCCTCATCCTGTTCAGCCACCATGCTTGGGTCAGCACTGCAGCCCCCATGTCAGGGGAGCGGCAGGAGTGAGGTGCAGGTGCCCTGGAAGGGGGTAGCAGCTCCATTGACTGAAGGGGTCCATGATGTGGAGAATTCAGCCAACTTCTGGCCATGTGACAGAAACACCATCTGCCCTCCGGGTGCCTCTGTACCAGCTGCCATGGCCTGCTCAGGCAGGCTTGACACCAGCTTAGCAAATAGCTTTTCCTGGAAGTTCACACACTTCCAATCTGCTGTGCTGTCTCTCCCTACAACTGCTACCCACCAAATGTTAATTTGGATCTGAGACCCAGAGGATCATCAGCAAATGTATTGGCTCATCGCACAATGAAAAAGGATCTTGGGGCTCAGCTGGTGCCTCTAAGCAGAACATATCTAGAAAAAAAAACCCTCTATTTATAATGGTACATATGTATGGTAAGCATAATCTATGTTTATAATATATGTGCATATTATATTACATGCATGTTATTTTTCAAGTCTTTGTCTAGAAACACAGCACTACTCAGATATTGTGTCGAACTTGAATTTCTGTTATTTTGGCTTAAAATTTAGTATAAAATCAAGGCATTCTTTCAACTATTATATGAGTTTTATTTTTTTAAACCTTGTCTTTTCTATTCATGCATTATAATGTAAAAAGGCCCTGCATTTATGTTTGTGTGCTCCATTTTCGCTGTGTCTGCATTCATGTTCTTATCTCTGATGGGAAATGCAGAAAATGTTGGCTTCAGAAGAGTTTTAAGATATCCATGCTTAATTTAAGAGCAAGGGGAGAAGGTGGGGCTTTGTAGACAAAGCAGCTGGATGAAGACTCATCTCTAGCCTATCTGTGCCATAAAGGATGTAAAGGCAAGCTCGCACAGTATAATGGGATGAATCCATCAGCCCGGAGAGCTGCATTTCAAATATAGGTACTTAAAAAAAGTTTAGTACCCTGGGAGGTTATAGTATTTATGAATTCAAGAACTCAGAGTCTTATCTATTATAGAGAAGACAAGTTTGGGGAAGAGGAGATGGCTCATTGGTAGAGCTTCTGCCTCACGGGCCTGGGGCTTTGAGTTTGGTCCCCTGGCACCGCCACACAGACTGAGCGTGAAGCAGGTGGCACAGCCATTTGTGGTCCCCAAAATAGCCACAACAGTGCGCCATCTGCAGCATGTTGCCACCAGAGTATGCAGAGACACTGCCTCTAGGAGTGAGCAAGCCTGGCCATCACAATGACAACAGCAACTGCGAGAGATGGGAAGAGGCTGA